>CAUYQU010080080.1:0-12024 GCA_963574635.1 Cheracebus regulus
TAGCCATATCTTAAAAAATACTTAAACATGCTTACCTATTTACAAACTCTACATACTAATACAGATCTTATAATCACTGCAACATAATATGGATATGAGCATATCAAGAAATCAACAAAATTATTTATAGATCTCACAATAACTCTCCTTTTGTATATGTGTAGACATTTTCTTGCACTATTTCGATTATGCCTCTCCCTTTGCATATAATACTCCCTTTGATTAATATGCCTTTCCCCTCCCTGCCATCTAGAAAATTCCTACTCATTTTTCGGCCAAGCAACGTGGCTCACATCTGTAATCCCAGCACTTTGGGAGGCCAAGATGAGTGGATCACCTGAGATCAGGAGTTCAAGAGCAGCCTAGCCAACATGGTGAAAACTCATTCTCTACTTTAAGAAAATCATAATAATACAAAAAATAGCCAGGCATGGTGGCAGTTGCCTGTAATCACAGCTACTCAGGAGGCTGAGGCAGAGAATGGCTTAAACCCAGGAGGCAGAGATTGCAGTGGGCTGAGATCGTGCCATTGCACTCTAGCCTGGACATCAACAGCAAAACTTTGTCTCAAAAAAAAAAAGAAAGAAAGAAAGAAAAGAAAAAAATTCCTACTCATTTTTCAAGGCCTACCTTGAGCTTCAATTCCATTGTGATGTTTTCCCCATCTATCCCCTAATGTTTTCTGGAAATCCAACAATGGATTCTGCCCTTGCCTATGTTCCCTAGCTCAGCGGGGGCATCAACATCACTCTGACGTCTTCCTCTTCCAAATTATGCCCATATTCAGCCATCCAGTCACATGCCTCAGCTCCCTCTGCTCCTCCCCTGCACCACCCTGGCTCCTCTGGACTCTTCCCCTGCTCCCCTAACATGTCTCCCCGCTTCCCCCGTGCCATTCCACTGCCTCCCTTGGCTCCTGCCTCAACATGGCAGTGGCTTTCCATTTCTACACACGGCCCCCAAAACCTGGTGTAATCCAGCCCCTGCATTCCTTTCCAACTTGCACTGTAGCTTGGCTGGCTTACTTTCAATTCTGTAAAATGACCTTGCTTTCCCAGGCCTCAGAGCCTTTGCACATGACTTCTTCCTTGCTAAGACTTCTCAAATCACCCACTCCTTCTGTCAAATGACCTGGTATTCTTTTCTCCTTCAGCTGTCAGCTCGGTCCTCTTCTCCTCAAGGGAGCCTTCCTGACTTCCCCAGCCAGGTCTCTACCTCCTATGACACACTTGCATAGACTCACCCTCCCTGGTTATAGCGGTCATCTTTATCATTTTACATTTTTTGGTTGACTCACTGATTAATGCTCGTTTTCCTCCACAAATCGATAAACTCCAGAAGGGGAGAACTGTGTCCACTCTCACCCACCCTTCATCTTCGGGATTCAATGGAGTGCTGTATGTGTTATGGGCGCTCAATAAAATCTGTTGAGTGAATAAATGAGCCAAAGAAGGAGAGAAGGTCGAAGGGAGGGAGGAAGGTAGGAAGAAAGGAAGGTCATCCCTTAATCGTAATGACTTAATTAGTGTTTACTGGATTAATCTGCAGATCGTTTTCCAGCACTGAGTACGACATCTCCATTCCTTTGGATAACATGCAAGGCTCCTTTAGATCTGACCCCAGCCATCCGTGTCTCTCCTCCCCCTGCACTTGACCCTCAGCACCTCCGGGGTCCCTCCCTGTAGCTCCCTGACCCCGCCTTGTTTCCTCATCTCCACATCCTTCTCTCTTCTGTTCCCTCCCGGCATCCTCTTTTCAAACTCACGCAGACTTCAAGTTTCAGGGCTGGGGCTGCCTTTCTGTGAAGACCTCTCTGACGCCTTCTGGGAAGCTAGGGCCCTTTGGTCTCATTTTTCTATAACCCATGTACCGACCCCTATTAAAGCCATTATGATTTTTTTTTGTACTTGTTTCTTAAGCAAATCCATCTCTCCTACTACAACCTAAGTCCCCTGAAGGAAAGAAATAGGTATCCCCTCATCACGGTACCCCAGAGTTTAGTACAGCAGCCGGGCACACAAATTGTTAATAAATACTGGTTGAATTAACAACAAAAAAAGAAATGTGTGTATATACACACACACATTATATATATATACATTTTTATATATTTTATATATATCACACATACACACACATTTCATATTGCAAAGTTTCAGAGCTAGACATCTGAAATATACTATTAATGGAGAATATTATTATTAAAATGTTGTAAGGCATAATGATTACAAATTCATCCGGAAAATGGGCCAATAACACTTACCTCGCAGGGTTATGGGAATTCACTAAACTACATAAGGAAAACGTTTAGCACAGAGCTATTTATAGAAGCACCCTATAAATATTGATGGTACAGTCACTATCGCTATCACTATTATTGTTAGGGCACTAAGTTGAATTTACAACTCATGGGCAAAATGTAACAGTTTCATATGCCAGTATTTTTCACATTAAACCATTAATTAGCATTAGCATCTGTGTAAGGACATAAAATGGCTAGAGAGGCATTCAGAAAATTAAGGCTAAAGAAGAATCTTTATTCGCTGCAGCTGAAGAACAAATGATTGCTTCAGTAATCTGTGTGATATGTGTGTGGAGCGACCAAAGCATCAACAGCAAAGCATTTCTGTACAGAAATTAACTATGAAATCTACATGACAGAAACAATACCTATTGCCATTCAAGTGCTGTAAACATTGTACTGACATAATTATAAATACTTACTGTAAATTATTTCTTTTGCTCAAAAAACAAGTTAGAGATACATATTCATCCACTTCTGTTAATTACTGGACAGAGTAATGTGACTTCATAAATAAATACTAAGGATTTGACTAATAAATGTCATAAAATGTCTGAGTTAATAGCAAGCACGTTTCATATGTGGTCTATTAGATGCTATTCTAATTTAGAATTGTAGAAATTTAATGAGATAGGCTGCAAACAGGAAAAGAGATACAAGTCTGTTTTGCAACAGTATTTTAGAAAAAAATAAGAAGGAATTGTTCACAAATGCTACCAGTACATAGGTGAACAGAATGAACTGTTAGTAGTTATTTTACAAAACAAACTTACAGTTCTGCCCTATGTTGTTTTCCTCTTGCATATTGGTCAAATTTAAATAATGTATACTAGTGTTTTATATATTATGTGGTACTGAAATATAAAGACTATCATGATTACATTTTGAGATTTCTATTCTCAATTCATATTTATCTCTGATAAAAGATAAAACTCCAAAGCAAATCATATTTCTGATTGAGGCTTTTCTTCAGAGGTACTAGAGTTACAGAAGTATAAAAATACTAAATTCGTAACATTTTTTTTTTTTTTGAGACAGGGTCTCACTCTGTTTCTCAGGTTGGAGTGAATGGCATGATGACGGCTCACTTCAGCCTCAACCTCTCGGGCTCAGGCGATCCTCCCACCTCAGCCTCCAGAATAGCTGGGACTACAGGCACACGCCACCATGCCTGGCTAATTTTTAAATTTTTGAGTAGAGACAGGGTCTTGCTATGTTGCCCAGGCTGTACTCAAACTTTTGGTCTCTAGCAATCCTCCCACCTAGGCCTCCCAAAGTGCTGGAACTACAGGTGTGAGCCACTGCGCTCAGCTATAATCTTTTTTTTACCATGAGAATATTAAACTCCTTTTAAATTGAATTATAATTCTATTCCCTGGCCACAACTATGGACCAGTTTACCCTAAGCATATCATTCTTTGCCACATAATTAAAATATAATGAAAAGGTAGAACAGACAAAGCCAAAAAAGTCTTAATTTGGTTATTTTCACTTAAATTCACTATTAATTTCATTATCATGATGCTTATGTTTGTGTCATAACATCTGATGGAATCTTAGTAACATAAGGCAAAATTCTTCATTCATTATGCTGGTCCTTCCATCAGGGATGTCCCCATTCATTCAAGCATTGCTCTTCAAGATTCAGTTCAATGTCACTTCCTTTATGACACGCTCCCACACATACTGTATTTTTCCTGCCGTGTAATGATCTGTCTCCCTTTCTAGACTATGAGCTCCTCAGGGGCCCCTACAAAGTCTCTGTATTTTCATAACAACCTGCACGCCCAGTTCTTTGCACAGAATATACTCTCAGTAAATCCTGGTTTGATGTGTGGGTGAATACACACACTTCGATACTCTAGGACTATGGTGAAAAGGCCACTAATTGTGATTTCAAGTTAAAGGTTAAAGAAAAAAAAAAAAAAATCCATTTTTTTAGTGAAATGAAACTCAGCGTTTTCACTTCCAGATGCATCAGCATTACATAAAAGATGTTGAAACTATTTTAAAAAAGTCATGCTGCGCATTTTCCTGTCTGAGAATTAGTCTGAAAATACCAAATTCCCCAGGGGTCGCTGGGTGTTCTCAAGACAACTGTTCAGTTAGGTATCGATTCCATGCACTCATTTAATGGAAATCCGGAGTAAGACTCAACCTCCCCGCCAGCAGCCTGTCACTCATTATTCTGCTCAGCTGTTTCAGAATAAGTGACGATTCCCGGGAGAGCTCTGCCCACCCCTCCCAGTACAGGCCAGCACTTCAGTGATGATGAATCCTAGCAGCAGAGAATTTCAGTACTCGAAGCAGCAGAACATCAGCCCCAACTTACATTTTTCATTTCCATTGTCATTCTTATTCTCACATGGGCCTAGTTCTTACATAGCTGCCTTTAATTTTTCAAAACTGAACCCTTGAGCCGCTGACAATGTGCCTGGCTGCATAACATATTACATCATCATGCACAGGCCAACTCCTGCCTCACTCAGAAGGCCACATGTTGCTCAGAAGCGAACGGCAGGCTGCAAACAAACAGGTTTCTCATAATATCCTGCTCAGAAGTATTAGTCACTTGGCTGGGCACGGTGGCTCATACCTGTAATCCCAGCACTCTGGGAGGCCGAGGAGGGCAAATCACAAGGTCAGGAGATTGAGACCATTCTGGCTAACACGGTGAAACCCCATCTCTACTAAAACTACAAAAAAATTAGCCAGGCATGGTGGCACATGCCTGCAATCCCAACTACTCAGGAGGTTGAAAGAGGAGAATCGCTTGAACTTGGGAGGCGGAGGCTGCAGTGAGCTGAGATCACGCCACTGCACTCCAGCCTGGGTGACAGAGCGAGACTGTCTCAAAAAAGAAAGTATTAGTCACTGTTGGGACAATGAATATGGGTTTTCCAAGAGGTCACCAAGGCTTTATTTGATAGATTTTCTTTCCTCCAGGCCCCAAGATTTTCTAAGCTTTAGGTAGGAAGCACTATACAGAAAGCTCCCATGTCTCCAGGCTGATTCGGCTCAGTAGTTACTGTCAGCCTCCCCTAATACCTCCACCACTCAAGGAGTGACACTATCAGAAGCAGGCCTTCTAATTACTCCCGTGTGATCTCAAGCCCCCTCCCTGGAGACTATGAAAAGAGAATGTTAGGAAATAGAGATGAGAAAAAGAAACACAAGCAATAATTCCGACTTATGCTATCACTTTAAAAATATTTCTATTGGCCAGGCGCAGTGGCTCACACCTGTAATCCCAGCACTTTGGGAGGCCAAGGCAGGCAGATCATGAGGTCAAGAGATCGAGATCATCCTGACCAACATGGTAAAACCCTGTCTCTACTAAAAATACAAAAATTAGCTGGGCGTGGTGGCACACACCTATAGTCCCAGCTACTCAGGAGGCTGAGGCAGGAGAATTGCTTGAACCCAGGAGGTGGAGGTTGCGGTGAGCTGAGATCACGGCACTGCACTCCAGCCTGGCTACAGAGTAAGACACCATTTCAAAAAAAGAAAAAAAAAGTCTATCATGCAATGTTTGTAACCTACAAAAGAATGCACTAACATGTATGTAACCTGTGAAGCATAACAATAAAATGAACACCATACACCGACCACCGTACCTGAGAACTAGACATTCAAAGGTATTTTGATGTATCTACCTATTTGCTATTTCCCTAAGCCACCCTCTGCCTTCTCTTCAGGGGTAACCACTATCTTACATTTTCTATCACGCTCTAAAATACACGGTTTAATTTTGCTTGATTTTAAACTTTATAATTCTATCATATATAGTATTCTGTGACTAGTTTTTTTCACACAATATTGTTTCTAAGATTTAGCCAAGTTTTGCATATTCACTGATGTAAAATATTCCATTCTGTGAAAAAAGTATATATATGTAGGTATGTGTATATATGTATGTGTGTGTGTGTGTGTGTATACATATATATATATAAAGTTCTCAACAGGCTAAAATATAGTCTAGAGAGATAGATGCTAATATATATATTAAGCCAATTATTATATATATTAGTTTATTACATATTAGACTAATATATGTCTACAGAGATAGAAGTTAACATATATATTCATCAAATTATTATACCTATTAGTTTACTTATTATATATTAAACTACTATATATTAATCTACAGGAATAGAAGCTAATACATATTAGTCTAATTATTATACATATTAGTCTAATTGTTATATATCAGACTAATATATATATTAGTCTATTGATGACCTTTAAAATGTTTTCAGGTCTATTAGAAACAATGCTGTGTCCATTAGGAACAATTCCCATCAGCATAAGTTTCCCTGGGTTACTGCCTAGGAGGGTCTATGAATATTCACTCTTACACAGTAGCACCAAATTGTTTTCCAGAATGACTATATCAACCTACACTCCCACCAGCAGAGCACCCCATCGTTTTGTAAAACTGATAAATCATTTTACAATCAAGAAAGAGATCTATTTGTGCTAAAGCTGGTGTTTCTACTTTACAGGCTCAAATTCTAAATATCTGTAAGGAAATAAGCATCCTGTCTCTCTCTCACATTGGTGAGTTTATACTTTGTTCATCACTAAGCATAATAAACGAGACTTATCTCCCAAGATGATGGTTACTTTACCACCTTCAAACACGGTATTAACTAATGACTTAGATTGGACCAAGGGTTAAATATTTGAAGACTCTCTATGACCTTCTTTCCCAGTCACTGAATTCTCAAGCAAGGTGACACCCAAAGTGTCCAAAAATGCCCTAGCCTACATGAGGTGCCAGGGGCCAAAACCGCCCACCCAGAACAGGAAACCATGTGCCAATGTTAAGTACTTCAAACTTGTGAAATAGAGAGAATTCTTTCTTTCCTTCACTATTAGAAGCAGAGGACGGAAGGGCTGAAATAGATGGAAGGAAGGATTAGCTCTTGTTTTAAAATAGCAAAATGGAAAAACTTTGTAATTAGATTTTGCCAGACTGAGGCTTAAAGGAAAATGATTCTTTCCTTTCCGAAAGACGAAGGTCAGAGCTTGAGACTCTTCACGCTTTGGTCCTGGCTCAAAAGTTGAGCTACGCATTGGCCAGTTCTTCATCCTCCTCCTACGTACACCTATAGATTTGTTTGGGTACGAGTATAGGATTGGCAAATATGGGGTACGAGATGAGGCAATGACAGAGTGGACAGAATGTGGTCAAGAGATCAAGACCATCTTGGCCAACATGGTGAAACCACGTCTCTACTAAAAATGCAAAAATTAGCTGGGCGTGGTGGTGGGTGCCTGTGGTTCCAGCTGCTCGGCAGGCTTAGGCAGGAGAACGGTTAGAAGCGGCAGGAAAACCCCACAGCTGATGCCGAAGCTAATCTGGAGGGGAACTGAACTAATCTACCTTCTTTAACACAAGTGGAGTCCAGAGCAACGGTCTGTGAGATATGGTTAGTGTGTTCTTTTTTCCATTATGGTCTCTTTCTTACTCGTTAACTCTAACAAGCAAGGAAATGGCTGAAAAGCAGGCAGTGAGGGGAGACGAAGGAATGAGAGGCTTTCACCTGTACAAAAGATGTCTCTGGAAAACAGAATGTTGACAGAAAGTAAAACAAGCAACATATGCTATTAGTGCCTGTTAAGTCACCTTTCTGAGATTTTTTTTGTTGACTATCAGTGAAGTCTTATGCCTCTTATTAAATTCTCACACTGTTTTAATTAAGCAGGGCCTTATTTTAATCAGACTGGTGGTGCCTTCTCATTTTATGCTAGTGAGCTGGAACCCAGCCAGGCAGGGTTAAAAAGGAGTAAGAGACTTTCCTTCTTGGTCAAGGAAACTTTTGGAACCCTCTTTTTTGTTGTTTTTCATTTTTTGGAGACTGAGTCTCACACTGTCACCCAGGCTAGAGTGCAATGGCACAATCATAGCTAACTGCAGCCTCTAACTTTTGGGCTTAAGCAATCCTCCCGCCTCAGCCTCCAGAGGAGCTGGGACTACAGGTGCACACCTCCATGCTCGCCTAATTTTTACTTATTTTTTTCTAAAAACAAAGTCTCTATCTTGCCAAGGTTGATCTTGAACTCCTGGCCTCAAGCAATCCCCTCATCTCAGCCTCCCAAAGTGCTGGATAACAGGTGCAAGTCACTGTGCCCGGACCTCCTTTTCTATCAAAAGCTTGGTAAACAAAGTGCCCTGATTTGCATATCTAGAATTGGGTGCTGGATGCCTGCAAATATGACAGGAAAATATATATTTGGAACCTCAGGTGAAACCCCAGCAAATACATTAAAATCATCACACTTTAAAGGAGCCCTTTGTAATGATGATATGTAAAGATCCCATTAAAACACAGTCATTCTCCACAACTACAAAAATCTTTTATTTAAAAAAGACTTTGGGGCCAAGCGCAGAGGCTCACGCCTGTAATCCCAGCACTTTGGGAGGCAGAGGCCGGTGGATCACGAGGCCAAGAAATCAAGACCATCCTGGGCAACATGGTGTAACCCTGTCTCTACTAAAAGTACATAAATTAGCTGGGCGTGATGGTGCACACCTGTAGTCCCAGCGAGCTACTCAGGAGGCTGAGTAGGAGAATCGCTTGAACTCGGGAGGCAGGTGGAGGTTGTAATGAGCCGAGATTGTGCCCTGCACTCCAGGTTGGCGACAGAGTGAGACTCCATCTCAAAGAAAAAAAAAAAACTTTGGAACTTTGGATTCCTATGTTAGGTCAAAAGTGTGTTGGGCATTTGATCCAGTGACTTAGATTATCCTTGCAGGAGAGTTACTGTACTTCACTGTAAGTGCTTAATGAGAGACTAATTAATCCTTCCCCTCCACTTTAAATTCCTCTGCGAAATGAGGTCAGAATCCACTTCCCACCAAAAGCACCTCATGGAGGCTGCTTCAAACACTACAGCAGCATTTGCCGATGGGGACCCCTTTCCAAAGGCAAGATGGGTATAAGAAATCTTCATCAAGGGCTATGCCTTCCACTGGCAGGCACAGAGCATAAAGAAGCTCAACATTTATTATAAGATCTCGCACAGGAGCTGTTCAAACAAGCTGAAGCCCCACCCACATTTTTATCTCAGCGACTCTCCTTTACCTGCTGCCAGAGCCAGCCTGCCTGTTCCCTGGCTGGGCGTCTCGCTGGCTGTGCACTCACCTGCAGGGCGCAGGGTGCCCCACCCGCACCTCCCTCCTGCTCCATTTGCATCAGGCACTCAGAGGAGCCACCACTCTGGGTCACCAGGCCGCCCCCGCTCTGCCACAGCCTCCCAGTGGCTTGAGCTCCTACTCCTTTTACTAGAAGCACGGCGAGCAAATTAGAGGCTATAAACACCACCGGTGGAAGTAGGAAAATTCCTTTCAGCTTTGTAAGGGAACTTTGTCAGCTGTAAGAATCTCCAGGGTCTACGACGAAGAAGGTACATGCTCACCCTTGCCCCTTAGCTCTGTTGGGCATGTGTGGACCACACCTTTTTTTGCCCACAATTATGGCAGAAATGCCCAGAAAAAAGTTGCTTCACATTTTTCGAGGAATGCCTCACATGGTTGAGAAGACTGCTGGTCCTCAACAAGCGGCAGATAACTTTTTTTTTTTAGACTGAGTCTTGCTCTGTCACCAGACTGGAGTGCAGTGGTGGGATCTTGGCTCACTGCAATCTCTGCCTCCCAGGTTCAAGTGATTCTCCTGCCTCAGCCTCCAAAGTACACCACCATAGGTGGTGGTGAGATTACAGGCACTCACCACCACATACCCAGCTAATTTTTTTTATTTTAGTAGAGACGGGGTTTTACCACATTGGCCAGGATGGTCTCAGTCTCCTGACCTCATGATCCTCCCATAATGCTGGGATTATAGGCATGAGCCACCGCCCTCAGCCAAAACTATTTTCTTTTCTTTTCTTTTCTTTTTTTTTTTTGAGCCGGAGTCTTGCTCTGTTGCCCAGGCTGGAGTGCAGTGGAGCGATCTCAGCTCACTGCGGCCTCCACCTCCCAGGTTCTAGGGATTCTCCTGCCTCAGTCTCCTAGGTAGTTGGGATTACAGGCACACACCACCACGCCTGGCTAATTTTTGTATTTTTAGTTGAGACGGGGTTTCACCATGTTGGTCAGGCTGGTCTTGAACTCCTGACCTGAGGTGATCCACCCGCCTCGGCCTCCCAAAGTGCTGGGATTACAGGCATGAGCCACCATGTCTGGCCTAAAACTATCATTGATGTAAGGAGAAACATATTCCTAAATTCTAAATGCAGGGCTGCCAAATCCACGGCTCCCAGTCTAGGCTAAAGTTTGATTAGGAGACCATGAGTGAACACATTTCTGGCCATGGACAGCAAGGAAAGGCAGCTGAGTTCTAAACTGTGCTGGAAGGAGAAGCCAGCAGGCTAGGATTTAAAAAAAGAAGCTGAGTTTGCCATTAAGAATGAAGTAAATTACTAACACAGATTTTTAATGTTCTTACACAAAAATGATAAACTGGTGCAGTGATGAATATATTAAGTAGTTTGATTGAATCTTTCTATAATGTATGCATTAGAAAAACATCACACTGTACTCCATAAATAGACATCATTGTCTATAAATATAAAAAATTAAAAGAATAAATGGTGAAGATGTTTTTTTTAAAAATGAATGATGCTTTCATGCATGCTACATAACTTGTCACACCTTGCCGGAATGGGTTGCCAATGTGACATGTTTTTAAGATCACAACCCTCCAGCAACGCACTGATACCAGAAACCCCATAACTGGAATATTTCCTTTTGTTTAAAGATGATTTCTCTTTTGAAATTTCAGAATAATATGCTCCTTTGGAAGTGGTATATGCAGATGTCCAAAATACATGCATATGCATCTTTTTTAATCAAAGTAGAGTATTGATCTTAACTTTACCACTCTCCAGTTCTGTCACTTTGGAGAAATTATTTACTAGCTTGACCCTCAAGTTCATCAGCTGTAAAAGGAGTCACTGACACTTGTCTCAGGAGGTTGGTGCAAAGCTGAAGTTCAGTTATGTATATAAAAGCACATGGCCCAGACCACACCCACAGTGGGCCACTGGTTTTCCCTCTCTTTCTACACAGCAGGTCATAAGAAGTGAGGACAATGCAAGGATGCTGGCTTCCTGGTGTGGAATGATAAGAAGGACAGCAAGATGGAGTGGGGGTGGCAGGAGGGAAGGACACCTGGGCCCCAGGACCGAATCTGTTTCACAAATGCAGTGAGGGGAGCTCTGCTCTAGTGCACAAAAAGGCTGCAGGCTGACACTTTTTTGCCATGTTGACCAGCAAGGCTGCTGACAGAGAAACTGGCCTCCACCAAAAAGCCATACCTCTCCTTTTCCTGGCTTGGTGCCCAGCTGAAAACATGAAGTATTCAGGTACATCTAGACAGCTATACCCCAGGTGTACCTGCAAGGTAGCAAGAGCAGGTGAGGTAACGACCAGGTGACAGGGGGACATGCCAGCAGAAGGAGCTAATGCAGCTTCCAACTTGCTGGTGCCCAATCAGACCCCATTGATTCGGAGACTTTTCTGCCAACTTACCAAAAATTGGTCTGACACCCAATGGTGTCACCAAAGATGTTTTCTTTTCTTACGTCAGTACCTCCACACCCAGGGATCATTCTTTCATTACCTCACTCTAAAAAGCCAGCCATCATTGCCTTCCAAGGCATGAACCAAGAAATCTCACCATTCAGGTGAACAGGCCACAGAGAGGACTAAAAAT
>CAUYQU010080081.1:0-101778 GCA_963574635.1 Cheracebus regulus
CGTTCCTGCCCCGTCTCCCGGGCACCTACCCATCTACTTTCTATCCTTAGGGCCCTGCCTTCCAGACAGATTCTGGAGTTGGAGTGTACACTACCTGGCCGTCTATGGGGGATTTTAATAGCCATGCCTGAGGCGGTTGACCTGTAGTCCCAGCTACCCGGGAGGCTGAGGCAGAAGAATCGTTTGAACCCCTGATCACTTAGCCAAGATAGCGCCACTGCACTCCAGCCTGGGCAACAAAATGAGACCCTGTCTCAATAAAAAAAAAGAAAAGAAAATCTACATGGATTCTGGTGTCAGCAGGGCACGAAGCCTCTCAAGGCCAGGGAGGTCCCTTGTGCTCATCCTCGGCTGGCGGCTGCAGGGCTCCCGTGCCTGCCCCGTCCTCAGGTGACTTCCCCCATGTGTCTGTGTCCTCTGACCTCTGTGGACGCCAGCTGCAGGATTTGAGCCTCTCTAAACCAGGGTGTTTCCATCTTGAGATCTGTGGTCATATTTGCACAGACCCCGTTTCTAATAGTGATATTCTGGGGTTCTGTGGATGTGGATTTCAGGGCACATTGTTTGACCCCAAACAGCGTACCTTTCCATCTTTTTTTTTTTTTTGGTGGGGAGGGCAGAGTCTCACTCTGTCACACAGGCTAGAGTGCCGTGGCGTGATTTCTGCTCATTGCAACCTCCGCTTCCCGGGTTCAAACGATTCTTCTGCCTCAGCCTCCTGAGTAGCTGGGATTACAGGCGTGTGCCACCACACCCGGCTAACTTTTGTATTTTTAGTAGAGATGAGGTTCGCCATGTTGTCCAGGCTGATCTTGAGCTCCTGAGCTCGGGTGATCCGCCTGCCTTGGCCTCCCACAGTGCTGGGATTGCAGGCATGAGCCTCCGCACCCAGACTCCCTTTCCAACTTGCCATCGTGTGTGCTTCCCGACACGTGTGCTGTGCTGAGTTCAGCCTCACGCGGGGCCTTTGCCTCCTCGTCTGCAGTAGCTCTGCCCTTAGGTCCACCCCAGGTCCTGCATGCCTGTAGCCTCCACCCCTGCTCTGGACAATGGTGGCGGCCTGCTAATGGCTCCTCCACTTGGTGCCTGGGCCCCGTAGTCTTCCCACGTGGCTGAGCCAGGGAGCCAGGCCCCTCACTGGGAGTCCCTGGTGCCCGCAGTACAGCGCTGCCGCCCACTCCTGTGTCTCAGCCATGCTGGGCTGCTCCCTAGACTGCAGGCTTTTGTGTTGCTGACCCGTGACCCCGTGCCCTCCCCAGACACCCAGTGAAATGTCCTCTAATCAGAAAGCCAAAGACAGCCTCACCCACCCAGGCTCTGCATAGCTGGGGCCACCACCCTTTCGTGTGCGCACTTCCACACTATCCACATTATCCACTGCCCCCAGCTCCTGGAGAAGAGACCTCATTTGTCTGTGCCCACTGCCCAGGTCGGTCCTGGCCCCAGAATGGAGGCCTGAAGGGCAGACATGCTGAGGCACCCTGAGCGTCTCATCAGTGAGCATGTGCCAGGGACCTGTCTGGGTGCTGCTGCAGAGGGGCAGGGCGCGGCAGCATGCAGTGGGAGTGGGGAGCAGCTCTGTGCACACGGCTCCCACCCAGGGACCACAGGCATCAGGCCGGGGAGAGCCAGGGCCGGGAGGTCACACCTGATGATTCCCTCTGCAGAGCGATACAGAAACAACAATGAGGAGAATGGATGGGTGTCCTCAGGCTGAGGGGACAAGATGGTGGAGGTGGCCATGGACACAGAAGGGCTGTGCCAGGGTCCTGTGTGTGGGTGGTGGGGCTGCTGGCTTAGCGTTTCAAGCTGGGAAGATGAGCAGCTCCGGAGGTGGAAGGTCGCGATGGACGCACAGCAGTGGGAGGGCGCCGATAACTGCACACTTCAGATAGTTCCAGTGGTCAACTTTATGTTTCTTCTATGACGTAAAACTAAATATGCACACACAGAGTGCCGGGGAGTGGGAGCCTGTGTGTGGCGATGGCGTGTGTGCTGTGGTCTTGGAAGGTGGCTCACCCAGTGTTCCCCATGGGGGAAGCCAATCAAGGGCACGTGGGTGTCTGTAGTGTTGCATGCAACAGCACGGGAATCTACAACAATCTCCAAAGGGGAAAGGCAAGACTTCGGGAGCCCACTACCCGCTGCTGAGCCCTGGAGCAGCTCTGTGGAGTGTTCGGGCTGCCTCTTCCCCAGCCCTCCTGGGACGGGCCCCCCTGGTGCTCCTGCGCAGTCTCTGCTGGAAGAAGGCAGCGTGGAGTCAGCTGAACACACAAGCAAACCTCTCTGCAGCCTCCACACCCCTTGGCGCTCGGCTTCCGCAGGACACAGCCCTCCTGGTCTTTGCTGCTGCCAAGGATCCTGGGATCTGGGGACATCTCCAGCAGCAGTGCCAGTAGAGGCCATGCAGAGGGGAGGCCCAGCCCTACCTGTGGTTCCGATAGTTCATATTCTTACTGCCAGGACTGGCTCCGCCACCAGCCCCACCCCCAGTCCAGGGTCTCCACTTCCGAAGGGAGCCAGACAGAGAGGACCCTAGGCTCCTCCATGTGACATGGGGGTGGCCACACAGGCAAGACAGAGGCTGGGGCCGCAGATGTGGCCTAATGGCCTCATGGCCCACAGGCTGCTGAACCCATGGGTACAAGACAAGCCTGCATGGGAACCACACCTACTTCTCAGGAGTGGGTGCGGGGGACGGGGCTTGTGAAAGACAGGGATGCCTGATTGTTTTTTCTTTCTTGTAATCATCTGGTTCTTTATGAGAAAAAAAATGCTTCTTTGCAAAAAATCAATGGGCACCAGTGGATACATGATTTTCCCCAGGGCCAGGAAATCACTCTGCTTTCTGCCATGGCCTCCAGGGGAACAGGCTGGCCATGGCCTGGCTGGGTGTTGAGAGTGGGGATGGGGGTGTCTCACTCCTCCTGCCTCGTTCCCTCCTCGGTTCAGTGGTGTAACAAGACTCAGCGCATGACCCAAGGCTGTGCCTTCCCCTCCTGGACCTGGAGCAAGCTCCCTTTACCCTGCCTGGGCACAGATGGGCACCTTTCCTGTTCAGGAACCTCTGGGCTCACTGGGGCCCTGGGTGTCACCTGGGATCACCAGCCAAGGGTGGAGCAGAGCCTCATTAGCCTGGTGGCTAGGCCCCTCCTGTGTGCTGGGCAAGCCACACCCCCCACTGCTCAGCCTGCCACCCCCAACCAGGCCCAAGGGTCCAGGTCCCAGGCAGCCACTCCAGTCCCCGCCCCCAACCCCAGCTGTAGCCCTTTTTCTTCCTTGCCAAAGAGCTTGGTGGCTCCTTAAAGCCTAGTGCCCCACCCTGCCCTCAGTGTCCCCTCAGCGGAGGGAGGGCCTTGGAAGGAGAGAAAAGAGAGTGGGCAGGTTTGCTCAGGCAGGTGTAACCCAAGCCGCTAGCATGGAATTTTGGATTTACGATAAACAGTGCACTGCATGGGACGCACACACTGAAACATCTTTCGTTGTGACACTGAAGTTCAGACTTTGTGAGCGTCCTGCATCTTATCTGGTGACCCTAAGGAAAGCAGGTAGTGACCCAAACGAGGAGAAGGTGGTGACAGGGAGAGTGGCTTCAACACTGATAGTCCTCAGTGATGTCTGCCCAGAGGGGGTGCCAGGAGACCCAACCACTTGGGGGAAAGGATGGCCAGGAGCTTGGGGGAACGAGGCACACCTTTCCCAAAGCCTCCCCTGCCTTCTTCCAGCCCCTGAGGGGGTGATCTGGAGGGGCTGTGGGCAGGGGCCGAAGCCTCTCCCTGCTGGGGCCGCTCAAGGCAGGCAGCCTAGGCGAGGCCCCTCACAGAGGCCTTCTGTAGACAGAAAGGATGGCACCCTCCTCTCTCCAGAGCCTGCTCTGTTGGAATATGGCTTTCCTACCAGTGACCATGACAAACAACACCTTATTATTTACCAAAAAATCATCTAACTTCCCCACTTTTCATTAATCAGAGACACAGAACTCCCATGGGCAGGAGTGACCTGTTCTCCCCTGGGTTCGAGGATGCCAGCCTGGGTGGAGTCTCACCCACTCCAGTTATAAAAGGGCATCTTGTGTGGGCTTTAGGAAAGAAGGTGGACTTGATAACTTGTAAAACATTAAGCTCCAGAGCTAGCTTCAGGCAGGGCTGGATCCAGGTGCTCAGACAACAGCATGGAGACTCTGCCTCTCCCCAGCTCTCACCTTGACTTTCCCTCGTTCTGGCTGCTCCAGGGGCACTCCCTCCACCAGGCAGCCTTGGAGGCGGCCAGGACGGCAGCTCTGGCTGGAGAGGGCACCTCCTTCCCAGGCTCCCAGCCAGAGTCCTGGGACTCTGATGTGTGTCACCCCAGACCCGTCGTGGTGATGGCGCCCAGCCATGCCAGAGACCAACATGAACTCTGGAGCCCCGGGGTGGGTTTGGCCCCACCAAGCCCACCAGAGTGAGTGGGGAGTGGTCCCCCAAAGAAAACTGCATTGCCTGAGCAGGTGCCTGAGGTGTCTGGCTCAGGAGAGGAAGGAGAAGGTGGTCCTGAGAGATGAGGGGTTGGAAAATGGTCCCAGATTTGCTGCGTGATGTCGACCAGGTCACTTCACCTCCTTCAACCAGATGAGCTGAGGACAGGGCTCAGACCGGTGCCTGGGACGCAGCACTGTGCCGCGGGAGCCGTTCTGGTCTGAGCGCGCACATGTGCCTGGCAGCAAGGTGATTCCTCCCAGGCGGGTGCAGAAGGGGACCCCGAGGCTTGGCCCTATCCCTCCCTACTCTAGCCTTGCTGGGCTTCTCAACGGACCCCTGTGTGTCCTCAAAGGGAAACAGAGGCCCTTTGGAGCTTGACCCTTGACCCTGACTCCTGCTTTGGGATCTGCTGCCCCTGAACATTTCCCCGAGCGCCAGTCCCTGGATGCAGCATCAGGTCCAGAGAGGGATTTGATCCCCAGGGGCACTGGGAGCAAGCCGTCCTTCTGTCCTCACCAGACTCCAATGAGGGGAGCTGTTTGGTCCAG
Source organism: Cheracebus regulus (assembly GCA_963574635.1). Lineage (NCBI taxonomy): Eukaryota > Metazoa > Chordata > Mammalia > Primates > Pitheciidae > Cheracebus > Cheracebus regulus. The sequence continues at coordinate 5,006 of CAUYQU010080081.1, forward strand.
GGGTTGAGGGACCTATCTGAGGTCACATGGCTGGGAAGTGGCCTCGTTCAGATCGATCTTCCAGTCCAGCCGACTCCAGACCCCGTGTTCATTCCCAGCCCTTGAGAAAGGAAGGAGAGAAGGGATGGGGAGAAGGCGACCCTCCAGGGACCTTGGCAACCTCCCCCAGCCTCCTCCAGCTGGCCACCTCCAGCCCTGCCTGCTGAGAGGCCTGGCACTTGATGTTAGCACAGTGCTCTCAGCAGCGAGCAGGTGCGGGCCCCACTGACAATGGAGCAATTTGCCGTAATGACGGGGAGGCCTGCATGGGCGCCAGAGCCAGGGAGAGTGGTGCCAACTGGATTCGGAGGGCCAGGCGGAGGCCGCTCAGCAACAGCTCTCCATCCACCCCCGAGCATGGCTGAGCCCATTCTGCAGGGAGGAAGCCCAGGCCCAGCAGGCCCCCGCTGGCCTCTGAGATCTGCTGGGATGGGAAGGGGCAGGGCCGGCGTCCTGCCAGGAATCCTGGATTCTAGTCCAAGCTTTAATGCAGACCTGCTGGGTGGGCTGGGGCAATCCCTGTGTCCCAGGCCTCAGTTTCCCCTCCAGACACACTTTCTGCCTGACAACTGGGACTTCAGGTTCCACAGCCCACCCCCTGCTCCTCTCTTTTCTTCCCCCTAATTCCTGCCCCAGCTTGACTGAGTGGGGTCTTATGCCTGGCACAGTGGAGGGGCCCCAGTGTCACTCCATGGATGCTTCCTGTTAAGATCGGCAGAGCTAAGGCCCACACAGTGCTTCCTGGATGTCCCACTCTGCTCTCACCCAGGGGGTGCCCCCACCAGCAACTGCACACAGCGGTGTCGCCCCAGAGGGCGCAGTCCACAGGAGTCGGGGAGCTGCTTACACCTGCCATACTGTGGTGCCCAGAACACAATAAGTGCTCAAGGACAGTGCACTGGGGCCGAAAGAGCATCGGCTTGAGTCACACCTTGCGTCCTATCCTGGCTGCACCGCCAACTGCCGAGTGTGGCATGGGGTGGGGGTGTCACCAGCCTCCCAACCCTTGGTTCTCACATCTGTAGAATGAAGAGCATCCACACATCCCAAGGTGGCTTCAAGGGCATAGGGTTCCCCGCCTCGACCTGGCACCCAGGGGAGTGCCAGTAAATGTTGGTGGAAAGGCTCTTCACACCCCCAGGCCTGGCTGTAAGCACCGGGTGTGCTGGGGCACAGACAGTACCAGGCAGCCATATTTCCTCCATGGCAGCTCTGGAAGCCTTGCCTGGGGCCCCTGCTATCCCTCGTTGTGGCCCTGGCCCCCCAGTAACTGGGCCTTTCCTGCAGGACAGAAGTGGGGTTGCCTGCTGGGCAACCTGAGAGCTCAGGGCTTCATCCCAAGCTGGGGAGGACCCTCACCAGCATGTGCCCAGAACCTGCCCCAGGGCACCCCTAACCAGCACGGCAGGTGAGCTGGCCGGCCACACAGCCGGTGGCAGCCTCCGAGAGCCTGGGCTGGGGAGACCCTGCTAGCCTGAGCCCCTGTTCCGAGGGCTGCCCAGGGCCTGACTGTGGCCCTGCCTCCTGCAGAAGGGCCGAGGGTGGCCTTGCTAGGCGGCCAGGCCACCCACACGCACCAGGGCAGCCCCCTGTGTCCCCGCATGCCCTGTTCCTCAGGGCCTCCAGGCTGGCTGTTGTTGGTCTGGCTCACAGAAGCTGGATTCCCTGTGCAGCCCAGTCCCCACCACTGTGCCTGGCACACAGTGGGCTCTGAGTAGACAGCAGTGGCCTGGGTGGGCAGACCCCCTGGGCAGCGGCCCTGCCCAGGCCCAGGCCTACAGGCTCCGTCTCCTTCCCGGATGCTCACTCAACAAGAGAGGCCCCCTTGCGTGTTTGTTTGCTGCAGAACTCGGGCCCAATAGACTCGGTGTCTCTTCTCTCCTCCTCCATCCTGCGCAGGAGCTCCAGGGAGCGGCAGTTTCCGAGACTGAAGGCAAAATTGCTTGAAAGCCTGTGCTTTTACCCTCCAATTTGCAGCCATTTAGCAGGGCCGGGCGGGGGCAGTCGGGGCTCTGCTGGGCTGTCGGCACAGAAGCACCCATCACTGCGGAGAATGGTTCTTTGTCCTTTCCCAGACGGCTCTGGGGGGACCAACGCCCACTGCAGAGCCAGGCTGGGTGGTGCAGGGCCCACAGGGGAGGCCAACGGCTGGCCTCAGGGCCTCCCAGAGGGGCACCCCACTCTGAAGGTGACATCTGTCCTCGCAGCTCCAGCTCCGCATGGGCCGGTGCTCGGCCCCAGGGGCAGAGGTGCACACAGGCTGGGACAAGGATTAGGAAGGAAGGCCCAGGTGTCCCCAGTCTCGTCACCCTCCCTCTGGTCACTAAGATGGGTCTTGTGTGGCTTCTGCCCAGGAAGAGGAGCCTGCCTCAGAGGGGTCCTTTGGGTGTCTGGAAGGCAGAGTCAGAAGTTCGGGAGAGGGAAAGAGAGCTGAGGCGGGGAGGGGGCAGGGGGTGGAGCTTCAGATTCTGGGGAAGTTTCTGGGGAGTTTGGAAAACAGTACCAGTCTAGCTTCAGGGCGTGAGAAAAAGTCTGGCGGCTCCGGGTTTTGCCATTACCTTCTCCTCTGCAGTACTGAGAGCTGGTGTGGCCGGGACTGGTGCTTTGAGGGGGAGATGCAGGTCTCCCTGCCCTGGTAGACCCCACACCGCCAGCACTGGCTGAGGGTAGCTGGGAAATGGTTCTCCCTGCGGTGGGAAGGAACGATATGAGCAGAAGCGTGCCCAGCAAGGCTGCACTGTCCGAAGTAGAGTGGGCTCTGAGAAGACAGGCCCTCGAGGCTGGAGCCGGGGGAGGGGAGACCGGGGGAGGAGAGGCCGGGGGAGGGCACCTGGCTCACCGAGTTTGCATCTCACCTAGTTTGGGCTTGAGTGGTTTCTGAGTGGCCTCTGAGCACCTGGGTGAAGCCAGCATCTGCCTCCCTCTCCTGGGGCCCATGGGGCAGGAGCAGTTGCCTTTGGGATTGAGGGCTCACGAGCCACAGCGGAGGCTGCCCCCTTCCCTCCTTCTGCCTTCCTCCCAGTGTCCCCATCCTGCACCCTCAGTGCCACCTCCAGGCTTTTGCCCAGGACAGCTCCTCTCCCAAAGATCCCTTTTCTCCAGGGCTCCTCCCTCCTAGCAGTCCCTCCAGCTCAGCCCCAGCCGCACGCCCAGTCCCTCCCCCGAGTCACTGCAGTCCCTCTGCCACGCAGCCCCTGCACACATTGGGCATGGCAGGATCCTCCCGGTCCTGGGGGCGGGAGGGCTGCAGGGGCAGGGACCACCTGTCTGTGTTCTCAGTGCCAGAGTGGGCCCCCCTGAGCAGGGCATGGGCTGCGTCTCCTCAGCCACCAGCCAGCTCTTGAGAAGTGCAGGGTCCAGTGGGGGGGCACTAGTGGGGGCATCAAACCCTTCTTGGGATGAAATCCTGGTGTGGCAGGCTGGCCTTCATCCCCATTGCAGTCCCCCCACTTAAAAGAAAACACAGAGACCTCAGCCTCACTCCCGTCTCTCCATGATCTCTTGTCTCCCTGGGGTGTCCCCTCAACGCACGAAGGCTCTGACCACCCCTCAAAGTCCTCAGGAATCAGCACCAATAAAAAAATACACTTTATTGTGACCTCACGGTTTGCAGGGCAGTGCAGCGGGCACAGGCAGAGGAGCATGCAGAGCGCATGGCACAGGTGCACGGGACATGGCAGAGCAGCCCCTACCCAGGCACCTCCTCTGGACCACCCCTGCACGCCTTGGGACCCTCGGTCCCGTCCTCCTACAACCCCCAGAGGTCCTGGCTAGCAGATGGAGTGGCCGGGGCAGGCTTGGCCGCCAGGGCCGGCGTGAGCCCAAAGGCGGGATGGGCAGAAGCAGCTGGCACGGCTCAGCCGGAAGCCTCAGTGGAGGGAGGAGGGCGTGGGAGCCCACACCTGCCAATCCAGCCCTGAGCTCCTCAGCAATTTTGTCTCTCTTGATTAAACATCCCAGGAACATCAAGTTCACAGACATGTTTTCTTCTTCATCTTTCTGAAAACACCCAGAATGGAAAAAGCAGAGAACAGCTTCGAGGTTCCTCGGGCCCCTTGACACTTTTGGGGGCAGAGAGAGTTGGTGGAAAGAGAGGTGAAAGGGCCAGGACCGAGGCTTATGCAAGAGACAGACAGCAGCAAAGGCAGTGTCCTGGCTTGTATGGGGAGAGGGATGGTGTGCAGGAGTGTGCAGGGGTGTGCAAGGGTGTGCGGAAGTGTGCAGGGGTATGCACGTGCAGAGGCAAACTGCTAGAGCAGGAGTCCTGGAGCGCACCCAGGCGCTTGCTTTGGGAAGAACACCAACCAGCAACTGTGAAGGGCAGACGCCACTAGGCATTGCACTGTCGGTGGGGGTGGGCAGCATGTCTGGGACCCTCCAGACTGTCCCTCCCGATGGAACCAGAATGCTGGGGGCAGGGCCGGCCACCCAGCCTCCAGTCCAGCCAGTGAGGAGCCCTCTGGCCAGCCCAGGAAGGTGCCTCCATGGCAGGGCAGGTGGCCTAAGAGAGGCTGCCGTGGCATTAAGAGAGGGCCACAGACATGGCGGGGCTCACCCCTGGGGGATCGAGCCAGGTTGGGGGCAGCAGGGCCAGCTGCCCAGGAGACTCGGGCTGAGAGGGAGGCTCTAGGCCTGCTCACTTCCAGCACTGCTCCAGGGAACTGTGGGGCTGGATTTTGAGCCTCTGCGGGCAGAGCAGCTTGGTGAAGGCCCGCCGGAAGCTGTGGTGGCACAGTGGGTAGAGGACAGGGTTGACCGCTGAGTTGACCCACAGGAGCCAGAAGGAGGTTTCGTACCAGTAGTCAGGGACGCAGTGGCCATGGCAGGCGGCCCGGATGATCATCAGCAGCGTGTACGGGGCCCAGCAGAGCCCGAAGATGCTCACGATGACGGCCAGTGACTTGGCCACCTTCCTGTCCCGAGACAGCCGGAAGCGCTGCGTGAAGCTCTGGGATACCATCTTCATGCGCTTCTCCAGGGAGGCCGAGGATGCTGACGGCTTGGAGCCCCTCTTGAGTGAGCGCGGCCTCTCGGTGCCCCTTGAGGAGCCGGAGCTGGAGGTGGGTGAGGCCGCGGAGCCGCCCCCACCGCCACCCCCAAGGGCTGTGTCGCCGGCCTCAGCACCTGTGGCTGCCTCACCCACCCCATACCTGTGCAGCGGCATGGCCTCCCCGTGCCCCTTCTGCCAGCAGCCCCAGCAGCCGGGGGGCGGCCGGGGTGGCGAGGGCTGGGCCTCAGGTGGGGGCTCAGGGCCGGCCGCCTCTCGAGCCCCGTCCAGCCTGAGACGGGTGCGCCTCTGGATGTTCAGGTAGATGCTGAGGTTAAAGAAGGTGACACTGAGGAAGGGCGTGAAGAACTCCAGGGTGGAGGCTGTGATGAGGAAGTACCAGTTGTAGAAAAACTCCGCATAGCAGTGGCCCTCAGGGATGGAGCTGCCTCCGGACAGGTACTCCCAGCTCAGGATGGCCGGCCCATACAGCAGGAAGGCCAGCACCCACACGAGCAGCATCTTCCGCACTGCCCGCCTCGTGTCGCCCTGCTGGGCCCGGTATGAGACCTGCAGACGGGCAGGCTGGTCAGGGGCAGGGCAGAAGGAATACTGGACTGGGTACGCCCCGGCAGCCTGTGGGCCCAATGTGGGCTCTTCCCTCAGCAGCAATGCTTCTCCCTTCCCCTCCGGTCCTCCCTCCTTCCCACCCTCTTTCCCTTCCCTTCCCCTCCCCCTCCACCCTGGTGTCCTGGGCTGGCTGATGCCCTGCCATACTCAGTGAAAGCCTCAGAAGCTCCCTGAGATCAACCCGAATCCTCGCTCTCTGCTAGGCTGCCTGCTTACCACCCCTACCAGCTGTGAGCTCCCTGGAGGTCCTGTCCTTGGCCCCTGCACCCTGGACCAGTCTTAGTATGGGCCCCAGACCACGTGCACACACAGCTGTTTCTGACATGATGCCTCCTGCAAAGGCCCCAGCCATCTCCGGAGGTCAGAGGTGAGAGGTCCAGCCCCACACCTGCTCAAGTGCTCGCGCCCCTGGAAGCTGGAGGTGCAGGAGTGAAGCCATGAGCTGGCCCACTGCTGGGGGCCATCACCCCCAACCACAGAACAAAACATCCCAGATCGACATCCCAACCTCTGGAGAAGAACAGGGAGAGAAGGCAGGGCCCTCCCCAAGGCAGAGAGCAGCCAGTGGGTGGGGGTAGGGGCAGAAGGGCCAAGGGTCCCACCGAAGGGTCTCAGGCGGGACAGCTGGAGGAGGACCTGAGAGCCTTGCCGCCCTGCCCCACCAGCCTGATGGCGTTTACCTTGATCGCAGCTATTGCTAATGAGAGGTGGGCAGAGCACCCCTGCGCCGGGGTCCAGGCAAGGCTGCTTCCCCTTCGAGGCAGCTCTCCTTGTGCCCCATGCCTGGGGGCTCCAGGAAAGGAGGGAGAGACCACAGGGTGATGGGCTCAAGAGGACCCCAAACCCATGCTCTTTGCATCCTGTCTTGGCCTTTCTAGGCTAGAAGAAACAGCCTGCCCTCAGTCCTGCAGAGGACCTGATAAAGCCCTGGGGGGTGAGCTGCCAAGGAGAAGATGAGAAGGGGAAGGAGTGATTTCAGCAGCGGCGCCCTGGGCTGCACAGCACTGATGCAGGAGCCCGGGGGGCAGGGTCCCTGACTCAGGTGGCCCCTCCCATGAAGGGACACATGGAGCCAGGATCTGCCTCCTGCCTTCCTGGGGCCTGTGTGTTATCCACACTTGCACTCACACATGTGTGAGGGATTGTCACCTGCCTTCCCAGGGCCTGTGTGTGTATGCACACTTGTACTCTCGCATGTGTGAGGGATGTCACTCGGAGCCTCCAGCCTCAGATCCTCCCTTAACTCTGGGAACATCTGTGTCCAGATTCCCTGCCTCCTGCCTGGTCCAGGACAGTCTGGCTGGCAGCCATGGCCCCGAGTGGGCAGCTGTCCATTGAGCGCACCCTGTGTCAGCAGCAAGGCCAGTGGGACCAAGCCCACTTCTGCTCACAACTCAGAAGTGGCCGTCCCCACCCCGGTGCCTCCCTTGGGCGTCCAGACCATCCCTGCAGGAGTGAGCAGGGGCTCCGCGGCCCAGGACTCACGGCTCTGGTGACCGACAGAAAGCGGTCGTAGCTGATGAGCACGATGTTGAAGGCAGAGGAGGTGCACAGCAGGTAGTCCACCACCAGCCACAGCTTGCAGAGGCCCCGGCCAAAGGTCCATCGGCCCGTCAGCACATAGGGCACATACAGCGGGATGCAGAAGGCGCCTGTGGGGAGCAGGGCCACAGTGGGACCATGCCGCCAGAGGCCAGGGGCCAGACCAACCTCAGCGCAGACACTGGTGGAACCTGGGGTCACATAGTGGCTGCCTTTCTGGGACCAGCCCCCGTCATCTTACCGCCCCCTCCAGCTGGTCTCAGCCACACACTCTGCCCTGCCACCAGCCTTCACCCCCACATAGCTCCCAGCACCACTGGTGTCCCCTGGACCTGGGGGCAGGAGGGAAGATCCAGGCATGGGGACCTCTGGCCACCACAAGACTGGGAGAGTCTGGAGTCGGGACTCCCTGGACTTCTGTCCAACCCTCCCAGCCCTCAGAGGAAAGAAGATAATATCCCTCTCCCTTCCCTCGAGGGACTCCAGCCCCTACCCTCCCTCTCAGCTTAGACAACGAGAAAGCCTTTCTCCTGGCTGACAGGGCACTTGGTTGCAGCCGCCAGCCGCTACTACTGCCAAGCCGGGCTTGGAGCGTCTGAGAGACGCACCTCACAGCCCCAACAGGTGTCTGGCGCTCCAGCCCCCTCCGCGTGCCCCGCCCCCCAGCCGGCAGCAGAGTCTGGACACGTGAGAGCGCGCTCCTCCGAGCGTCTCCCCCAACCCCCACCTTCCGCACGGTCCCCTCCCCCAACTCAACTTTAAAAATCCCCCTTCCATGTCCCCTCCCCCAGACCTTCTCTAAACCGTCCCCCTGCGTCCTCCGGGCGTCCTAAGTCCGCAGCAGCCTTTGTTTGGCTACGGCGCAGGGGCCAGCGCTGCACCCGCTGCCTTTGCGTTTTGCGCCTCTCTCAGCGCCCGTGTCCCTTCCCGGGGACACCTCTCCCCAGCCCCTGTCCCGCGGCCTGAGTGGCAAGGAACTTCGCCCGTGCCCCCCACCCCATGGGCTTCGGACGTCCCCGGCCCACGCCGGGCCCCCTGAGGGGGGCGAGTGCCCGCGGGAGCCACCCGGGTCGGCGCTCCAGTCCCCGCTGGCCGGCCACGCTGGGTCCCACGGCGGCAGGGGGCTGGAGATTTACCCACGAGGAAGTCGGAGATGGCGAGGTTGAGCAGGAAGAAGTTGTTCTGGGTGCGGAGGCTCGAGTCGGCCACGAAGGCGAGCATGACCAGAGCGTTGCCCAGCACCGTGGCCACGATGAGCAGCGCCATGAGCGCGGCCAGCACCGCGGTCCAGGCTGCCGAGAAGCCGCGCGCCCCGCCCGCCGCCGCCGCCTCGCCCGCCAGCGCCCCCGAAGCGTTCAGCGGCCCGTCGGGCGGCGCGCGCTCCATGGCCCCGCAGGCTCACGCGAGTCCGGGACGCGGGGCAGGGCGCCGGCCGAGAGCTGGGCGGCCGGGGGGGGCCCCGGCCCGGGAGCCTCGTCTTTGTGGGCCCTCGGCCGCGTCGGGTTCCCCGGCAGGCGCCCAGCGCATGGTCCGCGGGGCCGGGGCCTGGGCCAGGGCGGGCGGTGCCGAGGGGGCCGGGGACGGATCCAAGCCCAACGGGGCTGGCGGCGCGGCTGCCGCAGCGGTAGAGAAACCGGAGCCGGAGCCACTGCCGGCGCGACCGTGCACCCCGAGCGCAACGCGCAGCCGAGTGCGCCCCGCGCCCAGCCCACCGCCCCCCGCGCCCCGCACAGGGCCCCCGCCATTGGCTGCCGCCCTCGCCCCGCCCCCTCCACAGCCCCGCCCGGCGCCGGCAGCACCACGGACAGCGCCGCGTGCCCGCCGGGCAGGCTGGAACCCAGCCCCTGCGCTCACCCTGCGCTCACCGCAGCTGGCTGGGCGCCCGGCCGGGGCTTGGCTGGGTCTGGGGGCTCGCCTGTGGTCAGTCAGCTCGCGCACTCGGAGCCGGGGTCTGGGTTGCTCGGCCTTTCCCGTACCCTCGGCCCTGGTGACCCCTGCTCGGTCATCATGGGGGAGGGAGCCTTGCCGCCGGTGGGGACCTGGGGTGGGGGTGGAGGAAACGCCTGCACCCGCGCTCCGGGGAACTTGCCCTGCGGTGCATTTCCTCGGTTCAGGTTTTGGGAATGTGGGTCTCTGGGCAAGGAACGTCTGGAGAAGAAGGGTTGGGCGGGGGGGGGGGGGGGGGCGGGGCGGCGGGGCGGAGGGGCCTTGGAAAGCCGGTGCCCAGACCAGGGGTCCGCTCCACCCTCCGTTTGCACGGACCCTGGGTGCCAGCCTCCCTGTGGACAGGACCCAGTGCAGGGTCCGGTGTGACCTGCAAGGTGCAGGCATTTGTGGAGTTACATAAGGGAAGATGAGGCGCCGGGCGGACCCAGCCGGAGGGGAGCGCGTCCAGCCTGGGCTCCGGCAGCCTCAGGCTGAGGAGGGAGCAGCAAGCCCCTTGGAGCCCAGCCACGGACCCCGGTGGACAGAGGGCCAGTCACCGCTGTAGCGGACAGACGAGGTCACTGCGCTCAGGTCGCAGGTGGTGGCTGTGTTAGCGCCTGTGGGAGGGGACGGGGGAGGAGAGGAGAGGTGGCGGGAGGAAGCGCCCCCACCACCAGACACATGCATTCAGATACACGGGGTCAAGGACAGATTCCTCCTGAAACACTCAGGGCAGACAGACATGCCCACACTTAGATACACAGACACCCACAGGCCAGGGAAGCAGCCGCCAGCGCCAGGCTGAGCACCCACCAACAGCGAGACACACATCAGACAGCAGGCAGGGAGGGAGCCGCGCCTCAGGAGAGGGAAAGCAGCAACTCTGCTCTGTCGCCAGCCGCAGGCATCCATGGTGCCTCAAAGAGGGCAGAATGTGAGTGCCTGGTTGGGGGCTGCAGAGGGGACCTGGGCGCTGACACCCACCATCACTCCCTACGTATAACAGCTTCCCCATCCTGTGGGGACCCACCCCTTTCCCTCGCCCCCAGTGTCGCTTCAGAAACTGAGGAGAGAGGGGCTGGGATTCCTCTGCTGCCTCCCCAGGGCTGACTGCAGAGAGGAACCCCCAGACCCACTATTCCTTGGCTTCCAGGAGCCTGCTCTCAGGGGAGGGGCTGGGCTTCCCTCTCTGACTACCTGGTTGTACTCATCCCACTCCACCTGCAAACTCGTCTCTTCGTACAGGCTCCCCCAGGTTCCCTGCACCCCACCCCAACTCACCCAGTGAGGAGGGGCTGTGCCTAGACCAGGGAAAAGTTTTCAAGTTTTCAAAAGTTTCATGGAGCTGGGCAGCAAGGGGCTGTGAGGCCACAGAGCTGCCACCCAGGCCTACTGCGGCCCTTGACTCACTGTCCCCACCCAAGCCAGCAACTCCCTGTTGAGTGGACCCCTCCCCAGGCCCAGCTCCTCCCCGAGTACCTGCTGAGGCCGAGGGAGACAGCATTGCATGGGGTTAAGAGGGGCCCTGGCTCTGTCCTTCACTGGCCGGAGCCTCAGTGTCCCCATCTTGGAATGGGGAATATAAATCGGAACCCCAAGCAGAACCAAAGATGAAGGAGTCTGCAGGCCCGCCTGGCTGTTATCCCTCCTCATCCTTCCTCCCCTGTCACCCACAACTGCCCAGACTTCCCCATGCACTAACCAGCCCTGGAGAGCCTGGGCAGTGTCAGCCCCAGGCAAAGGAAGCTTTTCTTGTATTCTCTCTGCCCTACAGGCACAGGGGGGACACCTCAGCCTACATCTGCCCCACAGCTGTTATGAAACCCTGGCGGAGCCTGCACCAAGATCCAGGGGCCCATGGAATCTGAACCCACAGGCATGGAATCCCACACAGCGTGGCATTGGCCAGGGGACAGATGGTGGTGACAGATATCCATCACACGCCTGTGGGTCACCTCAGGATTCCCTCACAGGAAGTCAGAAGAAGGCCCAGGAGTTCGGCCCCTGGCAGTGGGGACCCAGCTGTGTGACCCCAAATGAGTTACCAAACTTCTCTGAGCTGCTGTAGATGGAGGCTGCATGGAAGGGAGAGGGCCTGCCTTGGCCCAGAGAACTGATAATGACTGTGGCTGGCGGCTGTAAACGCCCCCTATCGGCCAGACTCGGTGGGAGTGCTTGGTACCTGACCTCACCAGCGCCCCCTACACCATAAAGTTGGGCTGGACTCGCCGCCCTGTAGCACTGGTGAGCCCCCTGCCCAAGGTCACGCAGGCCCACCCTCTCCATGGGCACATGCCTGGCCCAGCCTGAGGCTAGCAAGCGCACCAGCATGACCAGCAGCCATGTGAGAGGCCCATGTCCTTGCCCAAACAGAAGGCTGATGTCCTCTGGGCTGGAGCCTGACGTGGCCAAGGCCACTCAGGGTGCATGTGGCTGGACCCTGTGTAGTCCGTCTAGCCCTGGGGGACTCTGTTCCAGGGAGCTGCTATTCCAGTTGTATAGAAAAGGAGAGTGGCCAGGGGAGGCCATCCCTGCACTCAGAGGCAGAGGCCAGTGTCCTGGCACAGCTGTGGGGGAAAAGGGCTGGAGACGGAGACAGGACTCTGGGCCGGAGCCATGCAAGCAGACGTGACCACGGGCCTCGCTCGACGGTTTTGGATCAGAAGCAAACACCCGCCGGAGGCCAGCCACCAGCAAACATCCACCGGAGGCCAGCCGCCCTGAAGACGGCACATTAGCAAGGCCTGTCATCAGCCAGCCTCGAACTGTGATGTAGCATGAATGCAGTGGCCACATCGGAGGCTGCCCGTGGGTTGAAGGGTCCCGACCCCCACCTCCTAAGGCCTACCTGCTGCTGCTGCCTCTGAGTGTCTGGCTGCCAGCAAGTGTTCAACACCCGGCCCCAAGTAGGGGACATTCCCAGAGGAGAGCAAACAGCCACCTGCTGGCAAGCTGGCTCCATGGGGTCTCCTTTCCCTAGTCCTCATGGGCCGCAGACCTGCTCCGAGTATGGGTCGGCCTCTCTCACCTGCTGAGCCTACACCACGATCCAGGGGCCTATGGACTCCAGATCCACAGGCAGGGACTCCTACACAGTGTGGCATCTAGCCAGGGGACCTCTTCCCATGAAGGCGGAGCCAACAGGGCCCCCTGGCCATGGGCTCACTGAGGTCTAGCCTGCCATACCACCCAGGAGCAGCCTCTGGAGGCACACCAGCCTGGGGCACTCACCCATGAGGCTGGCGCTGCCCTGAAGGACACGGATGACAGAGCAGAGACCTTTCTGTGGCACCACATCGCCAGCAAGAAGACCACAGGCCTTCTGGGCCAGGGAAGGAGCAGGAGGGCCCCGCCTGGCACCCTCCCAGCCACCCACGGGGGAATCTGTGCTTTCCAAACTCAGCTCTGCAGGGCTTGAGCTCCTCATCTCTGAGGGACACCTGCTCACCAGGGACACAGCTTTGGATGGCTCCCGGGCTCTTTGAGCTCCTGAGCTCCAGCAGACAAGACAAGAAGCCACCTTTCTGCAGGGGTAAGTGGCCCTGGTCAGCAGGAGGAGGTGGGGCTGCTGTTTCCGGGGAAGGAGGGGTGGGAGGGGGTGAGTCTCAGGGCCCTCTGGGCGTCATGGCACCCCCTGACCTGATTGTTTCTGTGCATGGACAAGCACAGCCACCCCAGCCTGAGAAGGTCCAGTGGCCACGGCTCAGGGAAGGAGCATGAGGCCCCAGGACCTGCAGTGGTGACAGCCAAGGTGGGAGAGTGCAGGAGGAAGGGGACGCATGTCAGGCAGGGCCCCAGCTCAGCTGCCCCTGCTCCCTGGTCCCCAATCCTTCACAGGTCTCACCCCAACACAACCACCCCACCTCCCATGATGTCTGGGCATCTGCTTCCTGAGGACCCACGTTGACACAGCCCAGGTTCCAATTTTGAAAGGGTGGTCTGGGAGTTTCCACTGAGAAGGAGACACAGGAGCAAAGGGAGGAAGAGAGGGAGGTGGATGTTGGAGGGAGCACAGTTCCAGGAAGGGGAACAGCAGGAGTGAAGGCCACGGGGTGGGGCACGTCTGTTACAGGGGCAGTGCGGAGGCCTGTGAGGCTGGAGCTCTGGCGGGGGCACGGGGGCGCATCGGAGGGCAGGTCCTGCAGCCCCTGGAAGCTGTGGCAAGGACGCTGATGTTTTCTCAGACAGGTGCCCCAGGAGGCCTGGGGACGCTTTTACAGGATCCCCTGGCTGCACTGGAGGGTGGTCTCCAGATGGCTGAGGACAGAGAGACCAGAGGCGCAGCGCTGTGAGACTCCAGGTGGGAGGCGACAGTGACTGGGGGGCCGGCAGGACGGGCAGATTCTGACATGAGCTGGCACGTGAGGGGTGAGAGGGCAGAGGAGGGGAGGGATCCAGCCCAGCTCCACGATTTGGGCTCAAATGCCTCAAAGGAGGTGCTGCCAATGAACCCGAGGGAGCAGGTTTGGGGACGTCGAGGCTGGATTGGCAACTGGACGTTCAAGAGATGAGGTTGGTCACATGGGCTGTGGGGGGCTGGGGTGAAAGGAGCTCTGGGCTGGCGGCCACGCTGGTGTCACAGCAGCCAACAGTAGGACGCTGTCCATCACCCTGTGCCACTGGGGAGCAGCTCTGCCAACAGCATCTCTGGTGCCCGGAAAAGACCCTTCCCTTTGGAACCAGTGGTGTGCCCAGGTGCTGTCCCTGCAGAGCTCTGTCTCTGCTGCCTGGGGACACAGCTGTTAGTGAGTAATATAGGGGTGAGGCTTGGGGCCGCCAGGGCCTGTGCAGGACAATTGTCCTGCTAGTTGCAGCCAAGGCACCTGTGGGGGTCCGGGGCCAGCTCTGTGCTGCCTCTTCCAAGGAACCCATATTTGCTTTTTCTCTGCAGGAGCTCATTTGAATATGGGAATGTAAATTTTTCTTTTTTTGTTCCATGTCTTTTTTTCCCTGTGACATTCTGAGCCAGCTCCGGGTGCATCCTGACGAGCTCAGAGCCTGGGTGTGACAAGAGTGGCGTCTGAGGCCACCGACCTAGAATAAAAAGTCAAGTCTGATTTCCCTGCCTTTGTAGACCACGCAGAATTGGGCCCAAGGCTTGGGTAGTGGGAAGGGGAGAGGGGCAGGAGAGCCAGATATTAGTCACTATAGTTTGGTTGAAAGTGACAGAGCCCAACCCAAAGGGACTAAGGACAAGGAGCATGTGCTGTTTTCCACGTTCACAAAGTCCAGGGCAGTGAGCTTCAGGCATAGCTGCATCCGGCTCAAGTACAGCTGCTCCCTCCATGTCGTCTTACCCTTCGTGGGCTTCATCCTCAGGCAGGGAGTATCTCCCTGAGGTCTCTCCCTGCAGCTCCAAGTGACTCCTGTGTCCCCTCCTCTGACCCCAGGCAGGAGAGTAGGCTGCCTCTCAGCCAACAGAACCCCAGGATCAGCAGCTTTGGCCTGGCACTGGCCTGGCTCAGGCAATCGTGGTGCCCGAGCTCACAGCAGTGGAGTCAAACCCTGGCTGAGGATACATGAGAAGTAGAGGGGGAGGATGGTGGTCATCCCTGCAGCTGCCTTGGGGTGCCTGAGAGGAGCCCCTGCCTGATTCCCCAGCAATGCCTGAGGGGCCCAGGTAACATCCTGCTGGGACAATGGGCCTGGGCACAGAAAGCCTGGCCGTGGCTCGGGCAGCAGGGAAGACAGAGATGATCTTCTCTGTGGGCACCTGTGTCTCTTGCTGCTGTCAGAAGTGAGGCTGAGAGAGCAGGGCGAGGGGTAGGGAGGGGCGATGGCAGCCTGGCAGATCTCAAGGGACCCAGGCAGGATGGCTGTGGAGCCACCCATGGTCCCGCCATAGGAAGGAAGCTGGCAGCCCCCTCAGGGTCTGCTCCCTGCTCACCCAGGGCTGATACAGGCAGCTTAAGGGGCAGGGTCACAGGCTGGGCGGAAAGCTCATGCCTGTAATCCCAACACTTCAGGAGGCCAAGGCAGGAGGACTGCTTGAGGCCAGGAGCCCAAGACCAGCCTGGGCAGCAGAGAGATACCTCGTCCCTACCAAAAATAAAGAAAGAGGGAGGATCGCACCCACGCCAGGGGCCAGGACGGCGGCCCCAGAAAACCAAGCTCCAAACAAACCTCATCTCCTCCTGCTGAGCCCTGGGGCCCGGGTCCAAGGGCAGAGGCTGGGGCAGGGAGAGTGCAAAGCTGAATGGGGCCTGACCCAGCACTGTTCCCTCCTAAGGATGGTGCCTGGGTGGAGATATCAAGCACAAGAGAAGAGAGAAGATGTAATCCTGGGAAGGCTCCCTGGAGGAGGTGGTGTCTGGAGGAGGTCTTGAGGACCCAGGTCTGATCCGAGAGGAAAGGGGCTCCTGCCTGCTGGAAACTCCCTCTGTGTGAACCAGCCTGTTGCTGGCGTGCAGTGTGCACCTCCCAGGGCTGGCTGAGAAGTATTTGCTGAATGAATGAACAGATTGGCTCTGTGTAGCTTCCCTCTGTGGGCTGAGAATGAAGAAGTGATAGAGAAAACAGAAAAGAAGACAGAAAGCAGAACGGTCTCCCCTGTGCTTTTCCAGAACCCTCTGAAAGACCCAAAGGGCACCAGGACAGCTGGGACCCAGCCCCAAACCCACGTCCAGCTGTGAGGGCCCAGCCCCAGCTCAGGAGCCCTCACCCCATCCCCAAGAGCATTTGGTGGGGCCTCCTATGGCTATGATTCAGCAGACCCACATAGCAGTACTGCTGGGGAATCCCCCAGCCAAACCCAGGCCGTGACCCCCCATCCCCGCTGGTACCTGGGAGTAAATTGGGCCCTGGACTGGGAGTAAATTGGGTCAAGCCCAGGGGCTGCTGGGCCAGGCCAGAGGTAGGGACAGGCCCTGGGGGAGGGGGACGTCTGGACCCTCAAGCTGCTCGGCACCCAGCTCCTCCTGCCTCCTATGCCAGGCTGCCCTGAGACCCTGCAGGTGTCTGCCCCAAACACCGTGCCCACTCCTCGGCCTAGGTCCCAGCAGTGGGGACTGGGCTTCGTGACCCTGGTCCATCCTGCAGATCCCCAGCCAGGGTGCAAGGCTGGACAGGCCGGCCAGGGGCCACGTGCTCCCAGCTGCTCCACACGTGGGCGGTGGGGCCTCCCCTGGAGCAGCTGATATCAGCACAGGCTGCCACGGTGTGGCCTGGGATCTTGTGGAGGGCAGCAGACGAGAAGGTGGGACGTGTGGCCTGCAGACCTGTGCTCACCACCCGCCCAGGGCTGCTGGAGGCCCAGCCTGCCTCTATCCACCCCCACCTCCTGCCTGGGTGGGGTAGTCTGTCTGGGGAGGGAGCAAGGATGGCCGTGGGGCGGGCGAACTGGAGGCCCCGGGTGAGTACTGTGCAGGCTGGACCCCATCTGGCTGCTGCCTGGCTCCACTCTGGGGGTTAGGCTGAGAGGCCGGCCTCACCTGGGCTCCCAAGGCCCTGGAACCTGAAGCCTGTTGGGGAGGTGGCCCATCCTCCTCCCTGTGTTCCTGCCTCCTGCACCTCCATGCCCCTCCCCAGCCTCAGGTTCCGCCCCACCTGCACCTTCCCCCATGGGTGCCCCCTCCGAGAAGCCCTCAGGGTTACTCCAGGTCTTCCCTTTGCCTGTGCTGTTCCCAGAGGGGCTGACTGAGGGCCCAGGTAGTGTGTGCCCTCACTCCACCCCCAGGGCACACACAGCACCCTGACCCCTCCCACCTGGGTCCTCTTTCCCTGCAGAAGGCCGGGAAGAGGCGCTGGGTGGAGGGGCTGAGCGGTGTAGGTGGGCTCAGGGAGCGTCGTCTTAGAGGAGGAGTCTGGGCCCTATGAGGAGGAGGATGAGGATGGGGATGACGACGGGGGCTGGGATGGGGACGAGGACAGGGATGGGGACGAGTATGAGGATGAGGATGGGGACTGGGATGAGGACGAGGATGGGGACGAGGATGGGGATGGGGATGAGGATGGGGACTGGGATGGGGATGAGGATGGGGACGAGGTTGGGGACTGGGATGGGGACGAGGACGGCCCTCTCTATTGGGTCCCTGGAGTCCCCAGATCCAGGGAAGCTCCTGGGGAACTGGTGCCTGCCAGAAAAACTAACCCAGCTTTGATCAGTGCTGGGGACGGGATCCAGTGGGTGCGAATGTCCCTGGGTCCTGGGGGAGGAAGAACAGGGGGTCCCAAAGAGCGGGCATGTGATGCCCGCGTGTGCTTGCCTGTGCGTGCCTGCCTGCGTGTGCATGCCCACGTGTGAGTGCCGGCGTGTGCGTGCCTGCCTGCGTGTGCATGCCTGCTTGTGTGTGGGTGCCCGCGTGTGCATGCCTGCGCGTGCATGTCCGCGTGTGCATGCCGGCGTATGCGTGCCAGCATTTGTGTTGGTGCCTGTCAATGGACATATCTGTGTGCATCTGAGTCTGTCTGGCGTGTCTCTCTGAGCTGTCTGTGGGTCTGTGTGTGTGTGCACATGCATCTGTGGGTCTGTCTGTGGGTGTGTCTGAGGGTGTCTGGTGTGAGCTGTGACAGAGGTGTCAGGAGGAAACTGACACTGTCCCCTTCCACCCTGTAAGAAACAGGTCAGGGTCAGAGAAACGGTCCCTTCCCTTCACAAGGCCCTGAACCAGGGTAGGGGTTCAGAATTGCTCTAGAGGCAAACCCCTCCTCCCCTGCACCTGGGCACAAATCACTGTCACTTGCTGCCTCCACCCCTCCTCCCACACACTCAAACACACGCACACTCAAACACATACGCACATCACCATTCCACATGCACACACACTCTCACATACTCTGTCCCCAATTCCACACACTCTTCCACCCTCACACACACTTCCCCAAATTCTACATACTCTTCCACTCACACACACACACAACTGACTTCCACACTTACACTCAACACAGTCATACACACTCCCCATTCCACACACTTCCACTCATACACTCACACTCATTCACTTCCACACACGTGCACACACTCCCCCAGTTCCACACATACAGACTTCCACTCCACTAACTCACTTCTACACTCACATTCACACTCACACACACTCTGTTACATGCATTTCCACACACACGTAGCCAGAAAGCAAGGGAGCGAGCTGTCCACCTGGGGTTTCCTGGGAGCAGGGGGAGTGCCCGCGACGGAGGGGCTTGGTGTCCTCGTGCAGCTATCCGCGGACCACACCACAGTGGCACGGGTGCGTCCTGGCTGCAGTGGAGCCCGAGGTCCCAGGCCAGATCAAGGGATGAGCAGGGGCGGCGCCAGACCTTGATGGAGGACGATGGAGGCGCAGCTCCTAGACTCAGGCCAGAGGCTGTCTTTGCAGAGCATGGTTGGACCTACTGGGCTCCCCTCACGCCGGGGGGAAGCGCTGTCCACATCCCCGGGCACCTGTTACCCTGGTGCATCCTCTGCCCCCTCCCTACACCAGCCTGACCTCCATCCGGATCTGCTTCTTCCTGGCAGCCCACCATCCTCTCGCTTGTTCTGAAGTTGCTCGGCTGATCCAACAGAGACGGGAGTGCCCAAGGGGTGTGCATCGAGCTCCCTGGGCGACTCCTCCCTGGGCTGTGTCCCACCGTGCAGCACTGGATGAGCCAGTGATGGAAAGACATCTGGGGCTTCTTGCTGTGTGTCTTGAGTGCCCACCTGTGTGCCATTCTGAAGGGCGAGCCCAGACCCGAGTGAGGAGGAGAGGAGGGAGTCAGAGACCTGTTGGGACAGGTGGCCGTCCTCTCCCTGTGCGGAGAGCTGGGTGGATGACTCAGGCCGCTTCATGTACCAGGATGGAAACCTTGCATGCATGCGAGAGTCAGTCGGTGGTGCTTTCTCCTTCAGGCATGGCTGGATCCAGGAGCCCGACAGCTATCATCAGAACTGGTTTCCTCACCCTGGGCTCAGCCTGCGGTCCTCTCAGGCAGCCCTTACCCTTAGCATGGCACCTCCAGGCTGACATCCCAGCTCAGACCTGGGGTCCATGAAGGACCCAAGTGCAATCTGCCTGATTTTCCTCAGGCAGTGAGCGATGCCCAGGTCCCAGGCGCCCCTGTCTGGGGCAAGAGGTGGGCTTAGGCTAGTACCAGTCTATGGGTGATTCCCAGAGGAGGATTCGGGGCTGTTCCTAGCCGTGCTGGATGCTGGGCAGAGCCCTGGCAATGCCCGCACGCCCTTCAAAGGGCTTTCCTGCGCTTTGCCTCCTCTGAGCCTCACCAAGCCCCCAGGAAGTTGAGGCTCAGAATGCCTCTACTTTCTAGGACCTGCATCAGCAAAGGGCCGGGCCTAGACCCCATGGGCTCCAGTTCCACCCCAACTCCCAGCCATCTGCCCAGATTGACCTGCACCCGCTTCTGGCAGATGCCCTGGGCTTTACTGAATGCCTATTTCCTGCAGTCAGCCCGAGGGTGGGAGCACCGGCCAGCATGCTCCTCCCTGGCCCCGCGGATCTCCCAGCCCTGGGCCATGCGACTCCTGGGCAGACTGTCTTCCCCCAGCTTGTGCAGGCTGGCACCAGGCACAGGAGCCCAGCACAGGGCCTCTTATCAGCCCCTCCATCTCTTCCCCAGAACAGGCCCAGCCTGCTCTCCCGGCTTGTCACCATGCTGGGCAGGGATGGCGTCACCCAGCCGGCTGCACACAGCTGTGGAAGCCCTGTGGGCCGGGTGTCCTGAACCGCACCCTCCTCACCCAGGATGGCTGCAGAATTTACCAGGCCCTCCGCACAATGAAAATGTGAGCTCCCTGCTCCAAGACGACGGAGAACCTCACGACGGCCATGGCAGAGCAGTGCGTTACCCTTGGTGCCACGTGGCAGCCCAGGCTGGGTGCTGCGAGCCCTGCATGAAGCTCCTGGTGGGGCAGCTCGGCCTCTGGGGTCACCCCTCTCTACCATGCCCATGAGGACTGGGCTGAGTGTGCAGTACCCTGCTGTGACCCCTGACAAACAGACCCCAGCCATCTCCTCCACACGCTCCCTGACCTCCTCTCCCAGGGATGCAACTGGGGGAGCACACATATCCCCAGAAGGATCCCAGATGCCTGGCTGTCTCTTACCCAAACCCCACCCCCAGCTCCAGCGGAGGGGCCAGTGTGCCCTGGAGATTACTCCCAAAGAGAAACCAACCTCACCACCTGCAGGCACCCCAAGTCTCGTCATCCTGAGCCCCATCTCTGCCCCCATCTTGGCTCCCCAGGCATATTTAAATTTTGTGCCCCTCCCACCCCCGAGCCTGGCGGATCCCCTGGCACTGAGACCCAGCCAGTGGCTCCGGCCAACGCACTTGGCTCCTGCTGCAAGTTAAATCTAACCCAGCCCAGCTGTCTCTCCTCCGGCTCCCACCCGCCCCTCCTGTTCCCCGAAGGCATGTGCCCACATCCTGCCCACCCTAAACGGGCCCTCAGGAAGGGCACAGAGGTCCCCACGGTCACCCACTTGCCCATGCTAGGGAAGCCCTCTGCCTAGCGGCCTCCGGGGTCTGTGCCCTGGCCATGGAGGTGCCCTGGTGCCCAGGGCGGGGCCAGCAGTGCGGCGAGTTTTTAACAGGCATTTCGAGAAGGAGCAGGAACCCACCTCCCATCAGCCAGGGTGCAGCCAGGAAGAGGAAGCCCCAGGTCAACACTGAGGTGGGCTGTCCCAGTGCCATGCTGGGGGAGGGGGGCCGGGGTTTGACACAGCCCTCACGCCACAGGAACACCAGGAAACATGCACTGCACTCCGCCTGGCATCTGGGGCTATTGCTTCTTCTGAGGCAGGGCACTCATGGTTCGCTTCCAGAGATGTCCACATTTCTGGGCCTGGGACGCTCTAGGCCTGACTGTGGGGCCATCTATAATCTGCTCCCTGTAGCCACTGCATGTTTTGTTTAGGCTGGCAATGCACTCAGCCGAAATGCTGCTATCCTAGCAAAAGTGGCATAGGATGGAGTCCCGGGTGAGATGTGAGCAGAAGCACAGGGTGTATCTTCAGGGACAGATCCTCAAAGGGTGCTGACTCATCAAGGGGCAGCACTTCTGTTCTCCCTCTTTTCCTTCCTCCTTTCAGGTCAGTTGTGCTTGTGATGGCTGGAGCACCAGCAGCTGTTTTGGGCCATGAGACAACACTGAGACTGGAAGCCAGCACTAGGAGAGTGATAAGTAAGACAGGAGCTGCATCCTGGAGGATGCATGGTCCCTGCCAGCTGGACAGCCCAGGCTTGTGTCACCTGAGAGAAAAGTACGTTTCTACCTTGTTGAAGCCTGTTATTCTGAGCTTTCTCAGAAACACAGCTCTAACCAGTCCTAAAGGGCAGGCAGCCATGTTGGCTCAAATGCTTCCCCCAGCAAGGCAGGAGGCCACTCCAGTGTCCTGCAAGAAACTTCCTAGGAAAAAGGCTCCCATCCCTCTGTGTCAGGGGTCTGCATCAGGCCCTTCCTGGGCCCTGGAGTCTCCATGTGCACCTGAGTGAAGGGCTCTGGGAAGCCTAAGGTTGTGGAGGGCACCTGTTGACTTCGTTTACATAGTTTTCGCAAACCCACTTGATGGAGGAGCCCCTTCCTCCAGAAGCAAGGACTTACAGTCAGAAAGGCCTCTGAGAGGCCGCCGTCTCCCCTCACAGGGGGTGGGACATGTCCCCAAACTACAGTGCTCAGAGGAGCTTGGGCCGGCCCTGGGCACACAGCAAGTGCTCAGGAGGCTGGGGCTGCTATCAGGGAGCCGGCGGTGGGGCTGCTGCTGCCCCATAAGCGGGAAGTTGGGGGCCTTTCTCCTCTCTCCCCAGCCTCCTCATTCCGACTGCTTGGAGCTGTGGCCTGAGCGCCACCCTGGCCCTCTGCTCAGGCCAGCCTGTTCCCTGGGCAGGGCTCTGTGCCAATATCATCTGGCAGAGGCTGGGAATGGGAGGAGCTGCAGAGACAGGTGGGGTCACTCCAGGAAGAGTGAGTTTGCAGAGCTGCAGCAGCGTGAAAGCTGTGGGGTTAGAAGTTTATAAGAGGAACACTATTTTTCTCTTTTGGCAGATTTTAATGGGTGCAGATTGTTCAGGTCCCAAAGACATAGGAAAAAAAAAAAAGAGAGAGAGAGAAAGAAAAGCCCTTTACTGCTGCTATTGATAACTTGTCTCGCTTCACGTGGTGGGTTCAAAACTAAAAATACTCTCCTCTCAACGGTAGCGAAGCTAGGGCTGTCACGTTGCAGAGGAGACTGGAGAGTTGCAGTGGGGAGGGGTCGGCTGCAGCTACGTGAGGGCCAGGGCCAGGTCCCGCTCGGGCTACCCAGGCAGCAGCCACACGGAAGATTCCATGGCTTTCCATAAAAGAGAGTGGGAGAATGTCCTCTCCGAAGGCCTGGGGAGTGCCTGGGGAGAGGAGATGGCCTCAGCCGGGGCTCACCAGCCAGTAGCTGCCAGCCAGGCCAGCAATGCCAAGGCACCCGGCGTTCCTGGAAGCCAAGCCCTGTTTGATCTAATGGGGAAGCTGTGGGTGCAGACCCAGATAAAGAGATAAACCCAGACCTAGAAACCGGGAAAGAGGTAAGAGTGAAGCGGTGGAAAGGGCGGTGGGTTGTGGGCGGGACCGGCGTGGCCAGGCCCTGGGCAAGCTGCTTCGGCTCTCTAAGCCTCAGTTTCCCCATCCAAAAGGTGGGAGCAACAACTGGTCTTCTGCCTCCTTCACAGTGAAAGGAAGCAGGATGGCATAGACGTGGCTGGGACTGTTGGACCCAGCACGCCAGCCCTGGAGGGCACGTGGGTCATGATATCTGCCCACAGGTCACCTGCCCCACTGTGAGGGAGGGAGAGAGCTTCTCCCCTTCTTGGCTAAAGAGGACAGAGGGTGGAGCCTAGAAATTCTGTCAGGCAGCAGAAATTTGGTCTGAGAGCAGTGCAGGTGGGAGAAGACACCCCCAAATCACCTATAAGATGAGCAGGTCTCCAGCTCTGGAGAGCATGTGTGGCACACACAGCCACCAGCCGACCTGGTGTCGGGTCCAGCAGCCACAGTCATGGGACAGCCAGGCACATCATCCACGTGCAGATCCCGGTCCATGAGCCTGGGTGGGGCTCTGCCTCACGGACGAGCTCCGAGGCCAGGCCTGGTCCACCAGACCCCCGATGCCTGGAGCTGTGCTGGGCCCTTCCCATTGCTGGGCTAGGGGAGTCACTTAACCTCTCTGGGGCTGGGTCTGCTCATCTGAAAAGTGGGAATGATGGCCCCTGGTACCTACCTGATTGGCTGTTGCAAACATGAAACCACATGGGCCTGTAAATCACAGGGCACTCAGCCGCCATCATCCTCACTATTGTCATGCTCACCATCGTCTTCATCATCATGGCCCCGGGTCATCCATCTTTGCTGCCTTCTCCACCCCCATCTTCCATCCCTGGAGAACTGTGCCTCTCGATTGGCCTCGTGACCTAGCGAAGATCATCACACAGATGCCTAAGTTGGTTTTGAGGCACCCTCCCTACCACCCACTAACCGAGGAAGGATTCTTGCCTGGTCCAGGCTACTGGCTCCAGGGAGGAAGTGCCCGTCCAGTCCTGGCAAGAACCCAGCAGCGCTGGCTGATGGCAGACTGCCCTCGGAGCTCAGTTACTGCATTTGTGAAGAGAGGTGGAATCCCTGTCCTGCCCCGGGGCCATCTGAGATGGTCCCACCCCCAAGGCCAGGGTGGTTCTCCCTGCTGGGCCCTGGGGTGCTTCCTGCCTCTGAGGCTGCCCTTACTGCAGAGCTCTAGGTCAAGAGGTGGGCAGACAGGCTGGGGCCCCTCAAGGGCACAGGGGTTAGAGTCTTAGAGACTCAGGGTGAGGGGCAAGGAGGGGGTGGGTTTGCCCTGGCCAGGCCCGCAGGGGAAGCTGTAGAGCGTGGTCATCTCCGTTGCAACTGGCCTCACCGTCCTTGTCCTGGCTTGGGAGCCGCATGCCTTCCCTTCCCTTTTGGTGGCTGGAGTCGCTTTCTTCAGGGGTAACCATGGCAACCCCTTTGTTTCTGAGGCCTGCCCGCCCCACTCCCCGTTCTCTCTTCAGGAGAGGCTGAGCCAGCTCCTTCCTAGTCCTGGCACGTCTCTAGATGCACCGGCTGACAGTGGCCCACCAGTGAGTGGGGCTATCCCCTGGGTTGGGGGAGAACTTCCCTGCTGGGCCCAGAGATGTCACCTGGGCCGCACCCCTGCCACGGAGGCCACATTTATTGGCTCACTCACGCCCTGACACTGATTGAGTACCTGCATCTGCCATGGGGTCACAGACGGGGCAAAGGCCTGTTGCTGTCCCCACAGCCCTGCGAGGGGCAGCCTCGAAGTGGGGAGACAAGGCCTGCGGAGGGGGTGCAGAGGCCCATCAGGGGGTGCCCTGCTGCAGGATGCACTGAGGAGTCACGGGTCATCGCCAGGGCTCTCGAGGCTGCAGGCAGCCCAGGACTCTTGGCTCTACCTCAAACTGGCTGAAGCAGAAACAAGCACGTGGTTCATGTAACTGAAAAGTCAAGGAGAGCACCTGCTGAGATGCTGTGGTGTCCATGCGACCCAGCCAGGGTTGCTCCTACTTTCCTCTGGCTGGCTTCATTCTCACGCAGCCCTGTCCTCAGGTGGTGAGATGGGGAAGAGTGGCCCCAGACTTCCATCTCTCTCTCGCCTAACCCCGTTCTGGGGAGGTCTGTGGGCAGATGGGAGAATCATTTGACTTCAGCCCCAGCTCTAGTCTGAACTCTGACTCTACAGCAAAAGTCCCAGGACTGAGCTTCTTTGGTCAGAACTGGGTCACAGGCTGACCCCTAAACCAACTGCTGTGACTCTGTGTAGCCAGCCTGGTTCATGTCACTCCACTCACCTCAAACCAGACCCGACTTAAATGAGATGATGACAGGGGAACTGTGGTTTGCAAATGAAACTCTGGGTGCTCACATACTCAGAGAAGTTAATTCGTCCAAAGCCACACAGCTGGTAAGAATGCAAGCTCCAGGTCTGATTCCAGAACTTCCGGCCTTAACCGTGGAGCCACTGCAGGTCAGTGGGAGTCCAAAGGGTTTTAAGTATGGTAGTGAAACGGTCAGGGATGCAGCTGGGTGGCTAAATTGGCGCTGGATTTTGGTTAGCGGTGAATGGCATGCAAAGGAGGCAGACAGTATTCAGGATTTGGTAGGACAGTGGGAGCAGCGATGCCCCAGCCATAGCACGGTCCCCAGCACCTGTGGGAAAAAGTCCCCAGGGCTTTGGGTAGCCGAGGGGTGGGCCTAGGAGTCCTGCACCACCACCAGGGCGCAAAGCACCCGCGGGCGGAGAGCCCACGCCCCGCGCCACCTGACTCACTGTTTGTAAACTCGGCTTTCCGCAGCCACGCCCTTTCCTCCGTCCCTCCCTCCCCTTTTGGCTCAGAGACTGCAGAACCCCGCCTCTTTCCTGCTGTGACTGGCTGTTCTCACCGTCACTCCGCAGCATGGGCGGGGCTCCGAGGGACACAGGGAGAGGCCCCTAGGCGAAGAGATTAGCATAGTCCCGCCCGCCGGCGCGAGCCTCGGGCCGGGCGCTGATTGGGCAGATGGCGGCCGACGCGGCGCCGCCAGGCGCAGCGAGTGGCGGGCGCGGGCTGTCAGTTGGCTAGGCGGCGGGCCACACTTCCGCCTCGGTGTCAGTGGGTCGCGGGCCTGCGCGGCGGGGGCGGGGCGGCAGCGAGCCCTGCCAGCTACCAAGGGACTCGCGTTCAGGTGAGTGGCCGCCGCCGCCGCCACGCGAAGGCCCGGGACCCCAGCGAGCTGCGGGGCCTGGGCCGCGGGCTGGGGCGGGGAGGAGAGGGCGGGCGGGGTAGGGCCCGGGCCTGCAGGCCGCCTCCAGCCCCGTCCGGCCTCGACCCCTACAGGGAGGCGCGCCCGGCGTAGGCCGCAGCTCCGCGCCCGGAGGAACTTTGGGTGGAAAGTTCCGGCCGGGCCCGGGGCCTGAGCATGGGTCCCGCGGCCGCCGCGCCCCTCCTCCTACGGTCGCCCTGCAACTGCGGCCCCAGCCCCTGGGACCCCCGGCCCGGCCCCCCGAGTCCCCCCGGCCCGGCTGCCCCGCCGAGCAGGAAGTGGAGACAGGCGCACCTGCTCGCGGCCTCGCCCCCGCCCCAACTCTCTGGTAACACGGAAAGGTTTCGTGCGCATTTAGGGCGACCCTGCAGGTGAGGAGGGCGAGTTCTGCCGGGAGGAAGAACAGGGAGACGCAGCCCCACCCCGACCCTGGCCTCCTTGTCCCCCAGGCCTGTGTGCTCGTCCTCCCCAGGAGGGTGTCCGCGGGCGCTCGTCCCTTCCGCTGGACTCTCGTATTTTTAATTTATAAATTTTAGCAGACTACACACGGTTGAGAACTTGCTACCTCGCACCTACCTTTGGTCATGCAATTTTAAGAGATTCCTTCTTTCGCCACATATGTTGGGACTCAGAAGAATATGTTTTTAGACTTTCCAAGTTTATAAGCTCAGACCAAGACTGTTAGGTCGCCACAGAACCTTAGCCTCCCCATTTCATGGGGGGGTGGGTACTGGTGGCGAGGGGGTGGGTGTCAGGGTGTTGCAGGCTCTCTTGGGGTGAGGGTCACTTCCCAGGGGCTTTTCTATCTGAACCATTCTCTAGGACAGGCCCTGGCCTGGCTCCAGCAGCTTTGAAATGACTGCCCAGGATACCTGAAGAAGGCATCCCGTTCAGTTTGGTTGGACAGAAGTTTCTCGAATGCCTACTGCGGGCCTGGTTGTGTGCTGTGTGGCCTTCCTACCCGCTAGATGTGTGGCGAGGACAGAGGAGAGTTGAGGAGGCCGGAGAGTTCAGGGGCCACATGCTGGGGAGCCACGGCCCTCCCTGCTGCCCTTCCTAACTGGTGGTCTCCATAGCCCCTTTCCTGGCTGTCAGCCTCAGCTCCTTCATCTGGACGCGTAGCACTTTGCTGATAAGAGAAGCAAACGAAATCATTTTCTCATTTCATGTTTTGAGACGGAGTCTCGAGACGCTCTGTCGCCCAGGCTGGAGTGCAGTGGTGTGATCTTGGCTCACTACAACCTCCACCTCCTGGATTCAAGCGATTCTCCTGCATCAGTCTTAGGAGTAGCTGGGATCACAGGTGCATGTCACCACACCTGGCTAATTTTTGTATTTTTAGTAGAGATGGGGGTTTCACCATGTTGGCCAGGCTGGTCTCAAACTTCTGACCTTAAGGGATCTGCCGGCTTTGGCCTCTCAAAGTGCTGGGCTTACAGGCGTGAGCCACCGCGCCTGGCCCTTGAACTCATTTTCTACTGCAGCCTCTGACACCATGTGTGTGCCCTGGAGTGCCAGTTCCCTTCCCCTTGTTGAGGACAGGAACCTCCTCTGTGGCACCTCTCCCTGCCCGGCCCAGTGCCTGCCACAGTGTTGTCTTTTAGAACATGGTGGAGAGTGAGTGGATGACTTGTAGAATTCACCTTGTTTTCTTCATGTGTCCATCTGTTAATGACAGCTCTTTTTTTTTTTTTTTTTAAAAGGTGGGGTTTCACCATGATGGCCAGGCTGGTCTTGAACTTCTGACATCAGGTGATCCACCCACCTCAGCCTTCCAAAGTGCTAGGATTACAGGCATGAGCCACAGTGCCCGGCTAATGACAGCTCTTACCTAAACAGATGATGATATTTACAGTGATTGTTCCAGGACTGTTATGAGCACGTGATCTTCACAACAGTCGAAAGGTACTGACATTATCCTTAGTTCATTCATGAGGAAGCCAAGGAACAGAGAGGTTAAGTAACTTACCCCAAACCACACAGCAGTAAATATGGATTTGAACCCAGGCTCCAGGGGTCACACTCTTAAACATTACCCTGTACTGCCTTTTAATATCAAGATTTTCATTTAACATTTTTGTTTGGAATATTCTAGTTGTGCTGCATTACTGTGTGTCAGAATTTTGTTTCTGCTACGTGTGGAACTAAGAGATTTTCCCTTTTTTGTGAGCCTGGGCGTTTACAAATCCATTTTGTTTCTTCTGAAATAAAGTCATTTACCATCTGGCTATTCAGCATTTAGCCAACATGCCCTCCCTGCCACCCAGTTCCTTTGTTACTGGCAGATTCCGGGGTGTTCTCTGTGTGAAGAGGGAGAATTGGGGCCGTGGGTGCTGATGGGCATGCAGTCCAAAGTATGAGGTCTCCTTTCGAGTTCAATTCCAAGTGGACTTCACACAGTGCCTTGGAGTACACACCTAGGACATTTTTCTTCCCCCCTCCGAAGTGCACCGAGAGGGTCAGACTCTGTGTTCCGAATTTTAAAGAGCAGTGCTGTTTGAATGTGGAAAGTGCCACTTGCTTTAACCCCTGTGTCTCCTCCGCGCGCTCCAGGAGATGCTGTCAGATGGGGCTTGGATTTGTCTGAAAACTTTCTCGACTTTTAAAGTTTTGATACATTCAGCCAATTACAAAAGTGACTTTTTTTTGAGACGGAGTCTCGCTGTGTTGCCAGGCTGGAGTGCAGTGACGTGATCTTGGCTCACTGCAACCTCTGCCTCTCAGGTTCAAGCGATTCTCCTGCCTTAGCCTCCTGGGTAGCTGGGACTACAGGTGCATGCCGCCACACCCAGCTAATTTTTTTTTTTTTTTTTTGTATTTTTAGTAGAGGTGGGGTTTTACCATAATGGCCAGGATGGTCTCGATCTCTTGACTTCATGATCTGCCCGCCTCGGCCTCCCAAAGTGCTGGGATTACAGGCATGAGCATCCACGCCTGGCCAACAGTGACATTTTTTAATAAGGGAATTGTTGATAGATTTTAGGTACTCTTATGCTGCCTTCAAACAGGGAACCTGCTGTCTCCTGAAAGTGACTTCTTTCGTGTCCCTGTGCAAGCCATGTCTTGTCTGGCCATGCAGGCGCAGCTGGCGCTATGCCTTCCTGAGTCACAGCATCTTTGGGAAAGTAATGCCCCGGACCAGGGCTCCTGGGTCCTGGGCGAGTTCCCACTGGCTCCTGCCCTCAGTATCTTTGTCTGCAAGATGGATTATTGTGTGGAATCTGTGTGAAAAGATAACATCAAGTGTCTGATATGCTGTGGGTGCTTGGGACACCTTTGGGTTCACCACCTGCTGAACCTGGTGCCACCCAGCAGTGCGGCAGCCACGCCCTCGGGTGTCCCGGGATCTTTTTATTCCTGAGTGACTTGTTTGAGACAGAACACAGCTCTGCCATTCAAGGCTTTTCTCGGCTTCCGTGCTGAGGTGCCCCATGTGTGGCATCACTGGCGGTATTGGGGCCTCTGTGGGCAGTGCGGTTGGGTGTGGGCTGATTTTCTCCTAATCATCGTCATACTTCCTGTTTGGGTGTTGACATTTGCTTTAATGTTTAACACTGATTGTCAAGTACGAGGTTTAATTCCAAAATGTAGTGCAATTTCAAGTCGATTTATAACCTTATCTACACTGAAAGGAAGTCAGTGTTTGAACACGACTGATTATTAAAAAGCCTGAGTCCTGAGTTAATATGTTGGCTTCTAGTTTGATAGTTTAAATGTACTTTCCATGTATGCTAGTTGATTTGTATCTCCGCTGTCATTTTTACTTTTTCAGACTGTTCTTGCTAGTAAGCGTCGGGCATGGTGTGATGGCCTCTCAGGCTGCTGGTTTGGGCTAGGGTCCTACTGTGGAAGTGTGCCAGCAAGCCAGCCCACTCCCACCACTCTCTGTGATAAACATCTGTTAACTGGTTCACGGCAGTGTTTCTGTGAAATTTTTGGCATTTCTTTCCTTTTCCTTTCAGATTCAGAAAAGAACTGGGGGTCATTTGGCAGAATTTCAAAGCATCCGCATTCTTTCAGCTGGAGCTTCTGCTGATACAAATCCTGTGACCTGTGAGTTGAGCTGGGTGGTGGAGTGAGCTTTTATAAGGGACCGGATCTAAGACTCGTGTCTGATGTGTGTGTCTGTTTCTCTTTGCTTGTCTTCTTTTTTCAGCAGAATGCTTGCTTATTTTGAGAAACAAACTCTGGGATCAGTCCTGTCGATCTGGTGGCTGACTCCATAGTTTGTGGCCTGAAGAGCGCCCCGCATCTTCAAGGGTTGTGGTGGGCATCCGGCACTCGCTCTGGGGTGTAAGGTGGCTTCCTCATCTATGCACTGAGGGCCTGGGGGCTGTCTCTGACGCTGAGGCATGTCAGCAGTGGGAAGGGTCTGAGGGGCTCTTGGCTGAGCAGGTGCTGAGCACATTTCTTTATCAAAGGGACCGGGACCACAGCCTTCGGGGTGCCTAGAGAGTGCCTGTTCTGGGCTGATATGGGGAGTTTTTCGGGGAGCACCAGGCAGTGAGGACTGCAGTGTGTAGGGAGTTGTGTGGAGTCTCGGTTCTAGAAAAGACGAAGGCAGCGGTAGAGGAAGGAGGACTATGGTGTGGAAGTGAGTGCCCGTGCCTTGTACTGAAAAAACTAAGGCTGATCCAAGGCTGACCGTGAGCAAGAGCCTGCTGTAAGCTGGCACCTTGTGCCACCGTGCTCGGCCAGAGAGCAACTTTCATTATTGCCTTAAAACCAGGGTAGCTGTGATTCGGTGTCATTTTGGAGACCCCAATAAAGACAGAAGGTGTCAGGTGCACATGGGGCCTGGGGCAACCCCTTACTGTGAAAGAGGACACGGGCCAGGTCTGCGGTGCTTAGCTCCTGCGGGTGCCCTGGTTCTGGCTTGGCCTCTCTCGATGATATGGCAGAGCTGGGGAGGTGCCTGAGCTGGGGTCGAGGGAGGTAAGCCTCACTCATATTCCAGGTAAGCCTCACCTGCGGGAAATGTCGGAACACCTGAGCGGAAGCAGAGCTGGGGAGGTGCCTGAGCTGGGGTCCAGGGAGGGGTCCCAGTGCAGAGGCGGCCAGGGAGCCCTCCCACCTGCCCCGCAGCTCCTGCCCCGCAGCTCCTGCCCCACAGCTCTGCCTCTGCACTGGTTCAGCTGTCAGGGGAGAAGGCTCCTGGGTTAATAGCTTGGAGTTTTCAACCCTGGCTTCTCATCAGAAAAGCCTGGGGAACTTTGTAAAAGTGTGAGTTCCAGGCCTAGCCCCAGCTTCACTGAGCCTGGTTTCCCAGGAGGGGCCCAGGGAGCCACGTGTTTAACAAGCTTGGAGGTCTGGGGTGGGTCCTCGGCAGGGAGTCCAATGCTGGAGGCTCACTGAGAGGGTCAGAACCCACTTCTAGATCAAGGACTCCTTTGAGAACTTCATGAATATGAATAATCAGAGTCATTGTTCTGGGAGAAAAAGATGAACACAAAATTTTTCCTTTTCTTTTTTTTGCAGAGGGGAGGGGATTAGCGATTCATGAGTTTCCCTGGCTTGGTTTGAAGCCCACCCTGTAGGTGCTCAGGGAGTATAGCTGGGAGCCATGTGGGCAGGTCTGATGTTACGGTGACAGGTTTCTCAGCACAGGGGGATCCGTTAGGGCAGCGCAGGGTGAAGATGGGCACGATGGTGAGGAGGGGCTGGAGCCGAGGCCACAGAGAAGGAGGTGGCCAGACGGCGAGGGGCATTCCAGCGAGCCAGGCACGCCTTGGTTGGGTGGGTGCCCTGGGGATGGCAGAGAGCCCTGCAGGACAGCAGCCTCATGCGGTGCACTCCCATCTGTCTGCTGTCTTCGTCGTCCTCCTGCTCCCTGACCGCCTCCCCCAGCTGCAGTGGCCCCTGCTGGGGTGTGAGATGTGGGTAGAGGTGTATCCTCCTAGCCGCAGCTGCAGACTGAGCTCCTCTCAGGGCTGGTGGTTTTGATCATCAGAGGCACAGTGGCAGGGGCGGCCGGGCGGCGGGGGGGCTGGGGGGGCTGCGAGAGGCTGCTGCTGCCCTCGGAGTGCCTGCCCTGTCCTCTGGCGTGGCTTTCCGAGAGCCGTGGGCATGTTCCCTGTCCAGTGCGCACCCCCCTAGTCTTGTGGGCTGCATTGGAACAGCTTTTTATTGTGTTGCGTAAGGAGGAGGTTGATTAAAACAAATGTTTTTCTACAGAAGAGCTTACATTCATCTTGTGTGTTTGGAAATACATTGTACTGCAATATAAGATAATGTTCTTTGAAGTGTGTGATGTGTTTTTGGCAATTAATATTCCACAGGAAGCAGATTAGTCAAGTCAGTGATGGCGCTTGATGGAGCTGACTGCGGTGAGTGGGGCTCAAGGCTCCACTTCTGGGACGTTGGACCACATTGGCCCTGAGGCCCAGTGGGAAGAATTGCTGCTCCCCACAGCTGCTTCTTGGGACTGAGTCAGGCTCACCTTTGCCTGCCTCCTGAGGTCACCCTCTTGGCATGGAGAATGGTAAACAGTAGAGGTGCTGCTGTTCGCACAGTGTGAGAGCAGCTTCACCTGCCTTTCTCAAGTCTCGAAACTCTGTTTCCTGCATGAATTCCAGGCGGATTCAGAGCCCTCCTGTGCTCCCGGCAAGCTTGCCTGGCTGGCACACCCGGCACAGGGCCTTCCCCAGCAGGGTTGGGCCATGTGTGTGTCCACACTAGTCTCTTGGGATGAAAAGCTTGAAACCTGTTCTTTTTTATTATTTTTTTGAGACGGTGGCTTGCTCTGTCACCCAGGCTAGAGTGCAGTGGCATGATCTCAGCTCACTGCAACCACCGCCTCCTGGGTTCAAGTGATTCTTATGCCTCAGCCTTCTGAGTAGCTGGGACTACAGGTGTGTGCCACCTGTAATTTTTTTGTATTTTTAATAGAGACAGGGTTTTACCATGTTGCCCAGGCTGGTCTCGAACTCCTGACCTCAAGTGATCCTCCTGCCACGGCCTCCCAAATTGCTGGGATTACAGATGTGAGCCACCGCGCCCAGCCTGAAACCTGTTCTTCAGCTAGGAGGTGTTACCTTCTGTGTGGTGTTAGGTAGCTGATTTTGTGATGAGCCACATACAGCCCCACTCTAAGAGAAACCACAGAGACCTGAAGAAGGCAGACACTTTGTTAAGGTTAAACCGTGTAGACCTGGAGCCTCCTGGTTTGCACTCAGAAGGGCTGTGTCCTGGAGCTTCCTGTGCAGCTGGCCTTAACCTCATTTGGCTAAAGGATAAAGCGCGAGCATTCAGTAAAGGTCACTCTTGATTCCATCCCATCGCCGCCGAAAACACAGTGCACTTAAGGGCAAAGGTCTGAGCACCCGGTCTTACATGCCTTGCTCGTGACAGGCTGCAGACAGCGACAAGGACAGATGGCCACGCACATTTCCCTTTTTAAAAAAGGTTGTTGTTGTGAATGGCATATGACTTGTTTACTTGGTTCTAAATTTATACAAAATCTGTAAAAATAACCATGAAGCTTTTACAATGACAAGAATATTAGGGCTTGATTTTTCCCTCAGCAATTGGCAGAAAGCATGTTTCAGTGAGCACAAGATGGAGTGATCCCAGGAGGTCCGGGAAGGAGGAAAGGAGGAATGGCGCCTGGCCTGGCGGCGTCCGTGACGGCGCTCCATCATGTCGGGTTGGTCAGGGTAGCTGTGGCGCGGGGACTGCTGCCATTCCCGCGGTCTTCTCGCAGAGGCCTAGACCTGTGGCTCGGGCTGGCAGAGCCCCTGCTATCACTGCTGCCGCTGCCTCCATCTTCCCCACCCTCTGGTGGGGCTGGGTGCAGGTAGTACACCGTCCCGTGATGGGGCCCTGGGATGCCATGTCTAGGCTGGATGCCACTGCTGTGGGTGGCTGTTGAAGTGTAGTCAATTCAGCTAATTAGCATCAAGCGTTCACTTCTCCCTCACACCCGCCACATTTCAAGTGCTTGCAGCCGCCTGTGGCCTGCAGGGACTACACTGGACAGATAACATTTCCAGTGCCATAGGAGAGTCTACAGCTCAGCTCTAAAGCTGTCAGATGTGGAGTCTTTACTTTAGTTAAGTCTCGTTTTCTTTTGCAAAAGAAACGAGATTGTGGCGTGGTGGCCAGCTGGGTGTCAGTGGGGCGAGGGCCTCTGGGCATCCGGGTGATGTGTGGGCTGAGTCTGCAAAGTGGAGGTGCGAGACTGACATGCTGAGAACCATCACCCATGCAAGGACTGGACGCGCAGGGAGGGGTGAGGTGCCCAAGAGGCCCTGCCCGCTCCTGCCCCTGGGCTTAGAAGGTGCTGGGTGAAGAGAGCACGCCCTGCCCCTCGGCCCCTGCCCCTGCCTCTTGCCCTCAGTGTCACACGGAGCACAGGCATCTCACATCAGCTTCTCCCTTGGCGTGCTTGCGTCACTGAGCAGGCTTGGTCTTGCTCTCCATGATTTCATGTTCCCGCCCTCCAGCCTTGATCCGGGAGACCTTCTGTTCTTTAATTCCCGCAGAGAGCTAATTCTGTCCCTTATGTTAAACTTTGTGACTCTGCTGCTCGTAGGTGATACTCGTTTCCCGTCCTTGTGCTCTGGCAACCTTGCAGTGTGATGGTAGCATCTTTCTAAGCATTTGAGTGGCTGGGTTAGGCTCTGCCAGGCCGCTGACTGCTTTGGAGAAGCGAAGTCCTGCGGGGATGTGACGGTGGCTTTGGTTTGCTCCTTGGCTGGCCGCAGCCTGACCTAGTTCTGTTCTGCACTGTGGTTGGGCTCACGTGTTGGCCTTGGCCTTGAGCAGATGGCAGGGGCTCTTCAGTGCACGATGCCACACCAGGAGCTTGGCTCGGCCCTGGAAGCCGGTTTGAAGTTTGTGTTGGCTTGCACGAGTGTGGGGATGGCTGAGTTTGCCTCTTGCTGCAGCAGGAGCTCAGCTCGGCCCTGGAAGCTGGTTTGATATGCGCGTCGGCGTGAGCAAGTGCAGGGATGGCCGAGCTTGCCTCTTGGCTTAGGCACTGAAGAGCTTCCTGTGGTTCCTCTGGGGTCACTTGCTCTGTGGTTGCGCTGGATGTGAACTCTTGTGGGCCAGAACCAGGACTGTAAAACCCATTCCCTGTGGCTGCCCTGGCACCTTGGCTTATGGTTGCTGCCCCCATGCCCCAGCCGCCTCCCTGCGAAGCTCAGTGGGGCTGTAGAAACCAAGGGACTGTAGCTCCCTGGCTGAGCCTGGCCACAGTGTGATTTCCCATGGGAACGAGCTTGAAAGTTTCTGCCTCGTGCCTTTGAACTGTCAGGAGGAGGAGTGTTCTCTGAAGTGGAAGCGTTGGGTGGGTCCATAGGGTCCTTTCTAAGACAGAACCCTATTCTTGTTAATAATGAGAACCTTTTCTCTTTCAGCAAAGCACCACATAGGGCTCTGTGCACAGTTTATTTGTGAGTGCTGGTTGCTGATGTATTTTTAAATTATGAAATATAACTTATATTGTCTTTTTTTTTTTTTTTTGGAGACAGAGTCTCGCTGTGTTGCCCAGGCTGGAGTGCAGTGGCAAAATCTTGGCTCATTGCAACCTCCACTTCCCAGGTTCAAGTGATTCTCCCAACTCAGCCTCCTGGGTAGCTGGGATTACAGGCATGCGCCACTATGCCTGGCTAATTTTCGTATTTTTTTGGTAGAGACGGGGTTTTACCATGTTGGCCAGGCTGATCTCGAACTCCTGACTTCAGGTGATCTGCCCACCTTGACCTCCCAAAGCACTGAGATGATAGACATAAGCCATCATGCCCGGCCAGAGCTTATGTTACTTTCAATAATTTAAACTTAGAACTGATATTTAACCTCAGAAGTGGTTTTAGAATCTTCACGTGATCAGTGCACTTGTCTGTGCCCAGCATGTCGGGGTGCCCTGGCTGTTTCTGAGGGACAGAGTAACGGTGCTTCATTGAAGTTCCAGCGAGTCGCCTGTGGTGGTCGGCAGCAGACCTGCAGTCTCTCGTTTGCCGACGTCCTGAACTGGCAGATCTGCTTTATTTGTTTTTCTGTAAGAGACGAGGTCTTATTCTATTGCCCTGGCTGGAGTGCAGTGGCACAGTCACAGCTCACGGCAGCTTGGAACTCCTGGGCTCAGGCAGTCCTATTGCCGTAGTCTCCCGAGTAGCTAGGACTACAGACGTGTGCCACTGTGCCCAGCTAATTTATTTTACTTTGTTTTTTGTACAGACAGTATCTGTGTTGCTCAGGCTGGTCTCAAACTCCTGGGCTCAAGCCATGTGCCACCGTGGCCTCCCAAGTTGGTGGAATTCTAGGCGTGGGCCACCATGCAGGGCCCAGATCTGTTTTTCTGAGAAAAACATAAAGATGGGTTTGTAAGACTTGAGTCCAAGTCTTCATACCACTGGTAGGATGTTTTTAGATCCTGGTGGGACGGGGACAGCACCTTTAAGAAAGTGTGCTGGGGTCCTTTTCAAGGGACTGGGGGGTTCCTTGGGCTGGGGGACTGAGGCTCCCTGGTGCCTGCAGGGATGGCGCCCTTGGGGCCGAGGAAGTGCCCCCCACCCCCATCCCATGGAAACTGACTGGAGAAGGATGAAGGGCGAGAGGCCAGCAAAGATGCCCAGCACAGGTGCAGGCTCCAGGGTTTCGCTCTAGACACGCAAAGGAGAGTTGACCAGAAAGAGCCCATGAAAACAGGCAGAAACTCCAGCAAAGTTTGCTCCTGAAATACTTTGTCCTGGATTGTTTTCTGAGTGCGGGGTGAGAGCTCCCTGTGGAAGAGCATGTTCAGGAAATACACTCTGCCTTCTTAATGCTTTTTCTTGTACATTTAACTTTCTGTATATTCCTCAACTGTGGTAGAGTACTCAGTTATGAAGCCTTACTTTTGCTTTTTAAAATTATTTTACTTTTTAAATTTTTATTTATTTGAGACAGGGTCTCTCTCCATTTCCCTGGCTGGAGTAGTGGTGTGATCATGGCTCACTGCAGCCTCAACCTCCTGGGCTCACGTGATCCTCCTGTTCTGCCTCCTGAGTAGCTGGGACCACAGGTGTGTGGCACCTTATGTGGATAATTACTTATTTTAGTTTTTAGAAGAGACGTGGTCTTGCTGTGTTGCCCAGGCTGGTGTTGAACTCCTGGACTCCAGTGATCTCCTGCTCTGCCTCCCTACATGCTGGGATTACAGGCATGAGCAACCATTTTTGCTTCTTTTAATGGAAGATTCTTAACTCTGGAGGGCTTTCCATACACAGCCCTGTAGCCCACCTTGGGGTGTTTTGGCTGGATGGGGGTGATCCCAGGGCTTCTAGGCAATCAAGGTCTGTGTGCTCAGTCCTTCCTGCCATCTGCCCACCCAGGCCTTTGAGAGGTCCAGGGGTGGCAGATGGGAGGAAGGACTGAGGACCTGGCTGGGCACTCCTCCACCCCATGGGGCCATCTGTGCTTCCCAGCATACCCTGGTCCTCCGGTCTTTTCTCCCTGTACCCAAGGCTCACTCTGGGGTCAGCTCCGGGATTGTTCCCTTAGGGACTTGTCCAGGAAGGGCTCTCCTGGGAGCAGCTTCGTGACTGGCTTCATAAGGGCAAAACCGCCAGTTTCCACCTCAGGGCCTGGCGCCGGGGAGGCTCTCTGTGAGTGTTTGCTGAATGGATGAATGAGATCCTAGCTGTTTTGCCTTGGTCGTCTGTAGCAGTTGGGTAGTTTTATGGCTTCCGGATAAGGACTCTTCATTTTTCTGGACCTTGGTAAAATTTAGGAGACGCAGTGCATGTTGGCTGTCGTGGCAACTTTTTCAGGAGTGTCCTTGAGGCTGTGTTGGAATTCCCTGTCGCTGGTGCAGATGTGGGGGTCTGAGGACACTGTGACCTCAAGGGTGCTCCTGTGGTGGTTGGCAGGACAGGCCTCCCAAGTGGGTCTTTGTTGGCCTTTGCTCGTGGTTGGGTCATGCAGCGTGAACACACGGTGGCAGGTGTCTCAGTTGTCCAGCCAAGCTTATATCTGACATCTTACATCCTTGTTTTAAAGGTTTTCTGTAAGCGATGATTGATTTACCTTTGACATTAGGACTTTTGTGATAGGTAGGGAAGCATTTTAAAAAAGGAAAGTGGGCTGGGTGCAGTGGCTCACAACTGAAATCAGCACTTTGGGAGGCTGGTTCGGAAGGATTGCTTGAGCCCAGGAGTTCAGCACTAGTCTGGGCAAATAGAGAGACCCTGTCCCTACAAGCAGTTTTTTAAACAATTAGCTGGGTGTGATGGTGCACACCTGTGATCCCAGCTACTTGGGGAGGCTGGGGTGGGAAGGTGGCTTGGGACCTGGAGGTCAAGGCTGCAGTGAGCTGTGATTGCGCCACTGCACTCCAGCCTAGATGACACAGCAAGACCCGTCTCAAAAAAAACCAAACCAAACCAAAGGGAGAATGAAATGATTTCTAACCTGCTTTCTATTCTGGGAGGCTTTTCACAGAGTGCAGAGCAGTGGACAGGGTTTCCCTGAAAAAGATACTCATGCTATCGTGACATCTTAAAAATGAGCAAGAATCCTCCTACCATCAGATATTCACTCTTTGCACATTTCCACCGTCTTGTAAATGTCTCCATCACATCCTGTCTGGCTGAGCGTAGGCCTTGTGTGAATCCTGCCTCAAGCACCTCTTCAAGCAAGCAGTGCAGTCACGGCTCCCTGCAGCCTTGATGCCCAGGCTCAGGATGATCCTCCTGCTTCAGCCTCCCATGTAGCTGGGACTGCAGGTGGGTGCACCACCACACCCTGCTAATTTCGTATATTTTGTAGAGATGGAGTTTCACCATGTTGCCCAGGCTGATGTCTAACCCCTGGGCTCAAGCAATCCATCTGCCTCAGCCTCCTGAAGTGCTGAGATTATAGGTGTGAACCACCGTGCCTGGCCGATATGTCTTTTTTTTAAAGATAGCTTTTTTGAGGTATAATTGGCACGTAATACATTGCACACATGTAATGTGTCCACTAGGTTTTGACATGCATGTGCACCCGTGAAAGCACCACCATAATCAAGATGGTGAGAAGTCCTTCCCTCTCCCTCGCTCTCTCTGTCTTTATAATTTGCTTGTTGAAGAGACCGGGCTCTGCCCTGCCTGGGTTTTGCTGATGGCACCCCCACGTTGACATGCAGTTTAACATTGTGTCCGCCTACCAAGTGGCCACTCAGTCAAGATCACGAGGTTTCCTTTCTCTTTTTCTCATGTGGTTGATTTTCTGCAGAGGCCAGGTCTGCCAGGCGAGGCTCCTGGGGTCCAGGTGTGGCCGCTGTGCCTCTGTGATGTGGCCTCTGGTCTCTGTGCTTCCCTAAGTTGGGTGGTATATTAGGCCCTTCCCACATTGCTATAAAGAAATACCTGAGACTGGGTAATTGATAAGGAAAAGAAGTGTAGTTATAGCTCACGGTTCTGCTGCACAGGGAGCATGGCGCTGGCATCTGCTCAGCTTCTGGGAAGACCTCAGGGAGCTTCTACTCATGGTGGAAGACAAAGCGGGTGCAGGTGCCTCACATGGCACTGGAGGAGTGAGAGAGAGGGTGTGGGAGCCGCCAGATGCCGTCAACTCAAGCAGATCTCCTGGGAACTCATCCTTGCCCAGGACCAGGAGCACAGCACCAAGCTGTCAGGGATCTGCCCCCGTGACCCAACACCTCCTACCAGGCCCATCCAGCACCCAGGAGCACATCTCCACAGGAGATTTGGTGGGGACACATCCAGACTGTGTCAGTAGTTGAAGCTAGAGCCTGGACAGATGTGGGCGCAATGTTCCTGGCAAGAGTGCTTCAGTGGTGGCAATGCCATCTCTCCCCGGGAGGCACCTAGGGCCGTCTCTTGGGGGTCAGTACCTGGATGCGTGAGTTCACCAATGTCATCTGATGGTGATGGTCACACGCCTGTGTGCCTCGTTTGTCCATTTGCTGGGATGCTTCCGTAAAGCACTGTGTCCTCACCTGTTACCTGGTGACAGTGGCACTGCCATGTGTGTAGGGAAGGCAGGATGCTGTCCCCTTGTTACCCAGTTTCAGAATAACTTGTGGGCTTACTGGCATCATCCATCATGACCAGTTCATCTCCTTTTTAGTGTCTTAGGAACTCTGGACTTGAGTGTGTTCGCTGTGTTTCAGCCTCTTGCCGTGTACCGGTGCTCAGAGTGTCTCCTCTTTCTTGTGGGAGCTTCTGTAGGTTCATCCTGAGTCACTGGACCAGGGCCCCAGGAGTAGTCTGTGTTGTGCTGCTACAGCAGTGCCCCAGGCCGGGCAGTTTAGAATGAGCAGCAGTGTGCTGGCTCCTGGTTCTGGAGGCCGGAAGTCCAGTTCAAGGTGCTGGTGTCTGCTGAGGGCTTCCTTGCTGTCATCCTGTGGCAGAAAGTGGAAGGGCAAGAAGGGAAGAGGGGCAGAGTGGGGAGAGAGGGACAGGAGAGAGAAGGAAAGGGAAGGAGGAGGAGGGAGCGAGAGGGAGTGAAGGAAGGGGAGAGGGAAGAGAGGGAAAGGGAGGGAGAACGGGGGAGGCAGAGGGAGAGGAGAGAGCACACAAAAGGGGGCAAAACTCACCCTTTAAAAAATTTATTTATTTGTGGAGACAGAGTTTTATTCTTGTTGGCCAGGCTGGAGTACAACGGTGCAATCTTTGGAACCTCTGACTCCCGGGTTCATGTGCCTCATCCTCCTGAGTAGCTGGGCTTACAGGTGCACACCACCACACCCGGCTAAATTTGTATTTTTAGCAGAGATGGGGTTTCACCATGTTGGTCAGGCTGGTCTCAAACTCCTGACCTCAGGTGATCCTTCCGCCTCCGCCTCCCAAAGTGCTGGGATTACAGGTGTGAGCCACTCTGCCCGGCCTTTTTATTTTTCGAGATGGAGTTTTGCTCTTGTTACCCAGGCTGGAGTGCAGTGGTATGATCTTGGTTCACTGCAACCTCTGCCTCCCGGGTTCAAGAGATTCTTATGCCTCAGCCTCCCAAGTAGCTGGGCCTACAGGCATGCATCACCATGCCTGGATAATTTTTGTATTTTTAGTAGATACAGGGTTTCACCATGTTGGCCAGGCTGGTCTCGAACTCCTGGCTTCAAGTGAACTGCCCACCTTGGCCTCTCAAAGTACTGGGACTACAGGCGATAGCCCCCAGGACTGGCCGTTAATGCTTTTTAGAAACAGCTGTTCTTATAGGAGTGCTTATTGGTCTGTTATTCGTGGATTGCTCTTACATTATAAATATTTCCTCTCATTTACTTTTTGAAATCATGTTTGTGATGTGATAATTAATTTTACTGATTTGCTTACATGTAATTTAGATTGATTTTAGGATGGTGACTGGGTATTTAAAATGTTTCTAAACCATGAAACTTCTGGAAGCTAAGTATGCAAACTTTTTTTCCCCTTTAGATTATCAGTGTCTACTGGATTTTTCCAAGAGAAAGTTCATAAAGTTCCTTACACTGTAGGTGTGGATCAAATACGATGGTTCAGTAGAAGACTGCACGTCAGGGGCAGTGGAGGCCAGCTGCTGAAGGATGAACGGGGAGGAAGAATTCTTTGATGCCGTCACAGGTGAGTTGAAAGGAAACCAGCTGGGGTCGTAATGGAAGGGTGAACGTCCCTGGACTCAGATGCTGGACGTGGCATTTGGGGCGTGAGGATGGCTCAGCAAAGCTGTGCATGGGTGAGTGTTCACAATTCCCAACTTGGACTGTTCAACACAGCCTAGCATGCATCTCAGATAGGGGAAAAACCTTAACTTTGGCTGACGGGGTTTAAGTCTTCAGGAAGAGTTTCCTGGGGTGCGGATGTTTCATTTGGCTCCTGAGATGGCTGTCTTCTGATATTCCTGCTTTGTGATGGGAATGTTACGGATCTGATGGCCCTGTCTTGCTTGGCCCTGCTTAAGGCATCCTATCAGAGAGCAGCCTGCACAGCCACAGTGTGCGGTTATGTTCCTCTGTTTTCCTCTTTTGCACGGTGATTTAAAGCGCGGCACAGACTAGTCTGAGTGAAATCCTGTGGCCTAATTGAAAAGAATGTGTTTTGGAGTCCAGCCACTCTGAATAAAAGACAAAAATGAAGAGTATGTTGCTGGGCTCATGGGTAGGGAAGGGCAGGTGGGGTTGTCACGTTGACCTCCCAGAGCCGCCCCTTCTCGCTGGCACTGGGTAGAGAGTCCTGACCCCCTTGGAGCTCGTTTCTGTCAGGTCCTCACACTTGGTTTCCACTCTCTGTGCTCAGAGTCAGCATCTGGAATTTCACTTGGTTTTTTGGGGAAGGACCATTGCTGGTGGGCAGGGGCATCAGGAGATTCTCCTGGACGTTCCCTTGTCCTTAGGTGTTAGGTTCAGAAAGGAGCGGCTTTGGAAATGTGGCTGCAGGCCGGGAATTTGTGACAGTCTTTAGAAGCACTTCTGCAGTTGCTGCGGCCCAAGGACCTGTAAAGGTCTCTGTGGCCACATCCTGAGGACACGTTGTTGGCTCCGTGCCCTTTGGTTCTGTGCCCTGTGGCCTCTGGTCTGTGGCCTTGCTGGAGCAGTTGTGTCAGGAGGGTCTCTGTGGCCACGTCCCGAGGACACATCGATAGCTCTGGTGGTGCCTCTGGTCTCTGGCCCTGCTGGAGCGAGCCGAGTGTTCCGAGGCCGTGCGGCTCCTGTACTTGTGCTGGCAGCCCAAGGTGATTGACTTCCTCCCCTCCAGAATCCGAGGAGAAGGAAATGCTGCACTGCTGCGCGCCTTACACCGTCAAAGGCTCAGTCACTAAGTCATGTTCCATGATTTCGTAGCTGGATTCTGTGCAGCATGTGTTCCTTGGATGTGCTCCCAGAGGAGAGTCTGTGGAGTGGGCACCTCATCAGCGGTCGTTCTGTGTTCTCTGTGGAGGGGTGGTCAGGCACTCATACCCTTGGGCTGCCTCGCCCTCGAGTGGAACTCCACGTCTGTCACAGAGAGCGCAGCCTTGAGGTTCTTCCTCTCCCAGGAGTCTCATAGGATGTCCTTTTTGCCTGGGGTCTTTGTGTGACTGATACTTCTCCAAACACCTCTGAGCATTTTGAGTCAGTTTGCTGTGACTTCCCAGAGGCTCCAGCTGTGTGTACTGTGGAGCTCGCCTGGACTCCGCCGTCCTAGGAGCCATGGAGGGTGCGGGGCTGTGGGGCGCTGCTCCTGCACAGAGGGCCTCTCCGTGTATCCCCGAGGGTAAGGTGGAAGGGACAGACGTCTAGGTGACAGTAATTTCTCCCCTCACTTCTTGGGCTTCAGAACAAATAATGGAAGGAGAAAACCGCTGAGTCTCTTACTGCGGTGAAATACCCATGTAGGAGGCAGACTCTTGACTCCTTCACTGGCCTGTGATTCATCTGAGTCTCATTTGAAAAGTGTGTGAACTAAGCAGTTCTTAAATCAATGACTTCATTAGGCATTTAATTTGTCTAAGACTCAGTGCCTTTCAAAGGAAAGATTTGGAGGACATGCGCAGTGTGTATGGGATTAAGGGCTGTGAACGCAGAGGGGTCTGTTAAAGCAGGTGTTTCCGAGGGAGCCGATGATAGGTGATGCAGCTTCCTCTTCTGCTCATCTGTATTTTCTGTTTTTCTACAATAACTACTTGTTGTGTCTTAGAGTGTTGTTAAGCCATCCATGTAGTGTTGGCTGAGTCAGAGACTGCAGCGGCTGCCAGGGAGGTGCTGCTTTATTCTTCTGGGCAGGGGCAGCTCCTGCCCCACGGGATTCCCTTAAGTGGGGAATGCTTTCAAGATAACTTCAGAGTGAGGAGTTACAGATGTTGCTTTTGGGACACATAGCAAAACACGAGAGGTGGCGGGCTATTTCAGAAACTGTGGGCCATTTAAGGATTCCTTTTTAACCCATCCTCTCAAAATCACGATGCCATCCACCCCAGCACTGCCTTTGTAGATGAACTCTGCAGGTGTGGAGGGATAGGACACGGCAGCTTGGTTTGTTCTCGTGGAGCCTATAGCAGACCTGCCTGCATGTGAGGTCTGACCGTAGTCGTCCACCTGCCCTTCCTGGGCCTGTGCCCCCCACGTGGAGCCCTCAGCCCCTGGAAGCATTGGTGGTCACCGGCTCCCACAGGCCCAGAGCCTCTCACAGAATTGACTCATCATGGGGCCCCAACCCCCACTCCAGCCAGATGTGGAGCAGGACTTGGCCGTTCCAGTGGCTTGGACTGACAAGAGTTGAAGGGAGATGCGTGTCCCTGTTCCCCAGTCGTCCATTCTGTTATGGGGAAGGGCTCTGGAGCACCGACGGGGCAGTGGCCGTTTCTTCTCTGGGACTTTTGGTCCAGGAGCACGTGCACGACTGCATCTCACTCAGATTCTAAAGAGCTCCTTCTCCAGAGTCCCCCTTCATCTGGAGTCCACTGCGAGTCCAGCCACATGTGTGGCATTTCCGTGATTGTTCCCTGGCTGGTACAGCTGAGCAGTGCCTCTGCATGCTAAGATGGTCTCCCTTGAAACCTCATCAGGAGGCGCGTTTCAGACCAAGACGCAGAGCTCGGTCACAAG
The DNA here is from genome assembly GCA_963574635.1 of Cheracebus regulus. Taxonomy (NCBI): domain Eukaryota; kingdom Metazoa; phylum Chordata; class Mammalia; order Primates; family Pitheciidae; genus Cheracebus; species Cheracebus regulus. The sequence goes on from CAUYQU010080081.1 coordinate 49,352, forward strand.
CCTGAGCCACAAGGGGTGTGTCGGAGCCTTGGGGCGGGGTGAACCCCGTAGAAGTGGCCCACCCAGAGCATGTAAGTCGCAGTCTAAAATGATGAAAGGGTTCCTTCCAGAAGATGAAACTCGTGGCCTGGGACGGGACCTCACATCAAAGCGTGGGAGGAGCCTGAGGTGCTGGAGCTCTGCTGGGAGCAGCGTTCTTAGGAGGGAGCACCCTGGCATGCTCCTGTTCTCTCTGCCCCACCTCTCCTTCTGGAGAAGCAGAGTGAATTCTTCCACATGTATCCATTGAGAGCAACGTGGAGCTTTAGATATCTGCCTGTGTAGTCAGAATTCTGGAGGTAGGGTTTTATATCTTCCAGGTCCAGCGAAAATGACCATTTTCTTGTCTCACGCAGGCTTTGATTCTGATAACTCTTCCGGGGAATTTTCAGAGGCAAATCAGAAGGTCACGGGAATGATTGACTTGGATACCAGCAAAAATAACAGGATTGGGAAAACTGGGGAGAGGCTCTCGCAAGAGAATGGAATTCAGAAGCACAGGTATGTTCCTTGTGTCTGCTGTTTCTACCCTAGAGTGCTCTGCACTTCCCCTCAGCCCTCACTAGCGTTGAGCTGCAGCGGCACCCCCGTAGCTCCTGTGTCCAGCCAGCAAGGGTTCTGAGAGGCTCGGTGCCTCTCTGCTTGTCTCCTGCAATCAGCAGATAGCAGTTTTTTGGGCAGTGCCTTTCCCCATCTAAGAAATGCCTCCGCTCCCCTTGCTGCCCTCAGGACTTGCTGTGGGAGGATTTAGGGGACACCGGCTTTGACAGGGCCTGGAAAACAGTGCCTGGTGTTTTGATCAGCAGGTTCCTTGCTGATTTCCTACAGATCTGCCTGTTCCGCCGTCAACAACGAGCTCACCCTCTTCTCACCGGAGTTCTATTGCAGCGTGTTGGTCTCTGACCCTATAGGACAAGAAAGGTTTAAGTTGCTTGATGTAGCACGGCCGCACTCCCTTTCCTCCTCCACCTCGTTCATTTTCATGTAGGTAGAGTCCGAGGACAGTGGCCACGATGAGAAGTCTTTGGTCTGTGGCTGGGCACGGTGGCTCATGCCTATAATCCCAGCACTTGGAGAGGCCGAGTCAGGTGGCTCACTTGAGCCCACGAGTTGGAGACCAGCCTGGACAACATGGCAAGACCCCACCTCTACAAAAGAATTAGAATAATTAGCTGGGCATGGTGGTGCACGCCTATGGTCCCGGCTACTTGGGAGGCTGAGTCAGGAGGATCCCTTGAGCCCGGGAGTTCGAGGCTGTGGTGAGCTATGGTGGTGCCGCTGGACTCTAGTGTGGGCAGCAAAGCAAGACCCCGTCTCAAAAATAAAAGGGAAGAAGTCGTCAGTCTTTGTAGGTAGAAGCAGGAAGGCAGGACAAGCTGTCAGTGGGGCAAGCAGTGGCCCTGGAGCTGGTGGCACTGTGGTGTGGGCTCCACGCACAGCTGCCGATGTGTGTCTCAGCTCCAGGGAGCTGCTCCAGCCTGGCCTCAGGCTCTTGTTTGAGCTTTAGGCCTACACGCCGGCTTGCTGCTTCCCCTCTGGCGCCCACATCTGCATCTCACCTGTTATTTGTTCATGTCTCACCCTCGCTCCCCATTCTCCAGCCCTGACCCTGGTCGTTTTAAATGCTGTTGGGTCCTTCAGTTCTTCCATCTCCTCTGTCCGTGTACCCCACCATCCTTGTTTCCAGAGTGGCCTCTGCATCTCTGCCTTTTATTCCTGCTGTGTACAGAGGCATTTATATATGTGTGTATTTATTGTTTTTGAGATGGAGTCACACTCTGTCACCCAGGCTAAAGTGCAAATGGCACAATCTCGGCTCACTGCAACCTCTGCCTCCCAGGTTCAGGTGATTCTCTTGCCTCACCCTTCTGAGTTGCTGGACTTACAGACATGTGCCACCATGCCTGGCTAATTTTTGTATTTTTAGTAGAGACAGGGTTTCACCAGGCTGGTCTCAAACTCCTCAAGTGATCCACCTGCCTCGGCCTCCCAAAGTACTGGGATTACAGGTGGAAGCCACCATGCCTAGCCCAGAGGCATTTTTCAAAAGACAGATCTGGACCCCCCGACCCTGTCACCATCTGCCTAAAACTCAGACAAGATGGCCACATGGCCAGCCTCACATGCCTAGTCCCACAGAACTGCGAGTAGCACTCTGTTTTACTGGGAGAAATGACATGACTTGGACACTGCATTATGTGGTGACTGTCCTCTTAGGTTGAAGGCCAGCACCCTCACCTTGTGCCCTGGGCCCGGCCCTGAGTGCTCTTCTGGCTCCGACTCCCTGACCCCTCTTGCCTGTGCTCCTGGCCACAGGGGCCTCTCTCAGGTCGTCAAGTACAGCCACTCCCCCCGCTCCCTCGCTCCTGGGCCTCTGTCCTCCTCCTTCATGTCTGTAGTTCTGTGCATCCCACTCCCTGCAGGGTCGTATCCTCTGGGCGGTGTGACCTGACCCTCTGCAGAGCCACATTCCCCTCTTGGTGGCACCCCCTGAATCACAAGGTGTGCACTGGATGCATGCACAAACAGCGGTGGAGCGGAACTGAGTGCTGGTTCCCAGCGCCTGCACCTGACACTCAGCAGATGTTCGTTCTCTTTTCTGCCTTGCCTCACAGCTGCCGTGTCCTCTCCCTCCTGCTCCCTGACACCAGTAGTGTGTCCTGACCCAGCTGCCCTGACGTGGCATTCCCGGGGCATAGCTCGGGACCAGAGCAAGCAGGAGCACGCGCCTTCCTAGCTCTGGAGGTCTGCTGGTTGCAAGGCAAAAACGCCCCTCAGCAGCTTCCGTGAAGTGGGAGTTCAGCAGGAAAGCCCTGGGGTGTCCCTGGAGGGCTGTGGGCAACAGGGAGCCCCGGGCCCTCACTCTACGGCACCTTTGCTGCACCCCACTCTGTGCAGTTCTGGCACGCCTCTCCACAAATCCAAGTTTATGTCTCCAGGCACTCCCGACCAGGGCCCGGGGTCAGTGGCTCCGGTCGATCAGTGGTGAGCAGTGGTGGGGGTGAGGGTCTCCAGGTGCAAGCATGATGGCGTGGGTTCCTCATTGCAGCTGACTGGAAGATTGCCTGAAAAGAACACTTCTCAGGAAAGCAAACCCATGTTTAAAGGGCTGAAAAGTTTTTAATTTGGGTCGTTCTTGGTGCCCTCGTGGCCTGACCTCTGCCTGTGGTCTGGCAGCTGCCCTGGGACTCAGCAGGAGACCCCAGAAGGCTGTGGGCTGTGCAGGCAGAGGGACCCTGTCCTGCACCACCCTGTCCCCCAGCTCTGGGAGGAAACCAAAGTGCAGCCACTGAGAGGCAAAGACTGCAGAGTCGTCTTTGTTGTCATGACCATTCCCAGGAGGCCCTCCAGAGCACTGGTGTGGAAGCCTGCTAGGCCTAGGCAGCCGTCGGGGCCCCGTGGCCCTAGGCATGCCGGAATGCAGAAATACCGGTGTTTAGGCATTAAAATTTAAGGGAAGTGATCATTGAGCAAAGCCACCTTGAGTGGTCCAAGTCCCTTGCTGAATTCACCCACATGCACCCCTTTCATGCTCCCGCAGGACGTCACTACCAGCCCCCATGTTCAGCAGAAGTGACTTCAGCGTGTGGACCATCCTGAAGAAGTGTGTCGGCCTGGTGAGTCCGGGGCCCATGCTCATGTGTGGGGCTGTACCCCTGACGCCTGGGAATGTCTTGCAGTGCTGGTGGTTTAAGAAAATGCTCTCATGTTTACAAAGAGCATGAGATTAAGACGGTAAAACAGGGAAAGAACCAACACGTCCAGGGGAGAGGTGTTGTGTGAAACACGGGACATAAGAACCATCCTGGGGGCACCCGTCTAGCCCAGTGTCCTGTGTAGCGAGGTGGGTGGGGCTTCCTTGGTGCTCTCCCCGGCCGCATGCTGAGCTGCAGGTCGGGGGCGTCAGCCTTTGTCAGTTGCTCAGGGTTTGGGACAGAAAATCCAGCTGGGTAATGAGGACCCAGAAGTTACAGGCCTTCCCTTTCATGATCTTTCCTGACTGAGAACCCAAGCTGTGCCTCGCCAGGGAGGGGAGTGTCCTGTGCCACCGGCACTGTCCTGCTGACTGTTCAGCGCTCATGACTGAAAACTCAAGTTAAATGGCCTGCGAATTCACGTCACTGTTGCTCAGCCCATGTCTCCTAGCGCTGGTGATTTTTTGCCCTTATCCGTTTTAGTCCTTTTTCCCCAGAGGGAACTTCACTTTCTCTCAGCTTTTTATTTTGAAATAATTTTAGGCTTATGGAAAATCACAGAATAGCACAGAGCATTTCCATAAAGCCCCCACCCAGCTCCCCCAGTGTGGCATCTCTTGAAATAACCATAGCTCAGTGACCAAAGTGAGGGAATGCGTCTTACTCTGCGTGTCACTTGTTTCCTCAGTGTCCCTGACGTCCTTTCCTGTCCCAGGACCCTCGTGGCATTTGGGCTCCTCCACTTGGTGACAGCTGCTCTGGTCTGTTACTTAGAAGACTTTTCCTTAATTTGGGTTTGTCTGGTGTTTTCTTCTTTTTTTTTGTTTTTTTCTTTAGACTTTCTCAGTAAACAATATAAATTTTTTCCTTTTTTTTTTTTTTTTGAGACGAAGTCTTGTTCTGTCGCTAGGCTGGAGTGCAGTGGTGCAATCTTGGCTCACTGCAACCTCTGCTTCCTGGGTTCAAGTGATTCTTCCGCTTCAGCCTCCCGAGTAGCTGGGACCACAGGTGTGTGCCACCATGCCCGGCTAATTTTTGTATTTTTAGTAGAGACGGGGTTTCACCATGTTGGCCAGATTGGTCTCGATCTCTTGACCTTGTGATCCACCCGCCTCGGCTTCCCAGAGTGCTGAGATTACAAGTGTGAGCCACTGCGTCCAGCCTGATGTCTTCTTCTTAGATTGAGGTTCTATATTTTTGGCACTCACCGAAGTGGGGTACCTTTGTCAGGGCCTTGTCTGAGGGCCTCTCTGACATCCACATGTCAAGTCAATGGAGCTGTTAACCTAGTCAAGTGTCTCCACTGCAGAGCTGCTGCGTTTCTCTTTGTAATCAGTGTTTTGGGGAAGACACTTGGATTCTGCTTGCTCATTTTAGCATCTGTTGGTGGGTTTTACTGAAATCGTTCTAATGGTGATTTTCTATTTTTGTTCTTCCTTCTACCTTTATTAATTGGAATTCTTCTGTAAAAGAGAACTGTCCCTTCTCCCCTAATTATGTATCTATTCAGTTAATATTTGTATTAGCGTGGACTCATGAGCGTGTATTTTATTCTGTGAGTTGAATTCCAGTGTAGTCCTTATTTGTGCAGTTGCTCACAGTGTTCTGCCTTTGGCGTTAGGAGTTCTTCCAGGTGGGCTTTCCTCCTTCTGTGGGACCTCCATTTCCCCTTCTGCTGTGCCCCATCCTTTTCTGAACACTTACTTCAGGCACTAAAGGGTGCTCTAGCTCAGTGTATATTTTCCTTGCCTTAACCCTGGAATCAGCTCCTTTTCCAGGGAGCCCATTCACTGGGTGATGGCGTTTAGGCCCCGGCCAGGTGCTGGGTGGGCTCATTGCTGCTGAGGAGCCATTGCCTGCGGGCCCTCTCAGCAGACGGCGCTAGAAAATACGAGTGTGTGTACTAATGTTCATGCATACACCTCTGTATTTCTGTATATATCTGTATGTTTCTTTTAAAATAAACCATTTGAGATTTTTTTTTTCTCTTTCAGCAGTGTGTTTTGTACATTTTTGACTATGTGGATAATTCAGGTCTTGACAAAAGTATCTGTCTTGGTATAGATGATGAATGTCTTTTTGTGAACTTGACAAACCACCTAATTTTGACCGTTTTAAATTCTAAAATAGGCTGGGTGTGATAGTAGCTCATGCCTGTAACCCAGTGCTTTGGAAAGCTGAGGGAGGAGGATTGCTTGAGGCCAGTTTTGAGACCAGCACCCGTGCAACATATCGAGACCCACTTCTGCAAAAAAAATTTTTAATTAGCCAGTGGTGTGTGTCTGTAGTCTCAGTTACTCGGGAGGCTGAGACAGGAGGATGGCTTGAGGCCAGAAGTTTGAGGCTGCAGTGAACTGTGATTTCACCACTGCACTCCAGCCTGGATGACAGAAGGAAACCTTATCTCTTAAAAAAGGAAAAAGGCTGGTAGCCGGTGACTGACGCCTGTAATCCTAGCACTTTGGGAGGCCACGGCAGGCGGATCACAAGGTCAAGAGATTAAGACCATCCTGGCCAACATGGTGAAACCCTGTCTCTACTAAAAATATAAAAATTAGCTGGGGGTGGTGGTGCGGACCTCCAGCTACTTGGGAGGCTGAGGCAGGAGAATCATTTGAACCCGGGAGGTGGAGGTTGCAGTGAGCCGAGATGGCGCCACTATACTCCGGCCTGGTGGCATAGTGAGACTCCGCCACAAAAAAAAAAAAAAACCAGTTCTAGGACCAAAGGCATTTTCAACAACATGAAATGATGTCAGTTGCATTCCCTAGGTCAGGATCACGGAGGGGCTGAGGTAGAAGTTGCGTGTGAGCATGTAGCACTGGCAGGCCCGGAAAGGCACTGGGTGGGGCCTCACAGGTTGGCTCCACCCCTCACCCTTCACTTCCAGACACTCACCTCCGGAGGTTTTGGTGGAATCGTCAGATACTCGCCCTGTGCTGCGATGTCCCGCGGTCTCACGTGCCACCTTCTGTGTCTGCAGTCGTGTGTGTGGACCTCGTTTGCGTCTCTCTGTCAGGAAGCCTTTTTGTTGCTCTTTCTCTGAATTTAAAAGCTGTGAGCAGGCCAGGTGTGTGGTGGCTCACACCTGTAATCACTGTCAGAGGCTGAGGCAAGAGGATTACTCCAGGCCAGGGGTTCAGAACTACACTGAGCAACAAAGTGAGATCCCATCTCTACAAAAAATAATTAGGCATGGTGGCGTATGCCCGGGGTCCCAGCTACTTAGTTGGTTGATGTGGGAGGATCTCTTGAGCCCGCTGTGATCACATTACTGCATTCCAACCTGGGTGACAGAGTGAGACTCACAAAGAGTTTGCTAGTTGGAGCCGTGCCAACATGATCACCCTTTATTGATTGCCCGGAATATTGCTGTAGTGAGAAGTTGCCCTTCCTTGCTGTAAATGCAGTTTGTGTAGGAAAGCCAGGAGCAGTGAGCAGTTCCTCCTCTTTATTTAACTTCTCACATAATGTGTTAGTTCACTGGCACCATCCAGTGTGACTCATGTCACCAGCTAGTTTGTCTTGTTTGCCTCTTAGCGTTTAGCCTAGTGGATGTCTTCCACACATTGTTCCATCTTTGGCCAGTGAGAGTCTCTTCAGGGTGGCCTAGAGTCCTTTACAAAAGGAGCTTCAGGCCTCTCCCGTAGACTTACTGTCTGGGGTCTGGAATCAGCTACTTGTCCAGTGACAGAGAATTCAGGACCACGGCCGGGCTCTCAGGAGGCCACCGGAGTGGTCTTATTGCGAGGTCTGTCCTACACCTCGGAACTGTGTTTTTGTTTCAGTGATGCTTCAAATTGGGGCCGACAGGCTCCGCCTAAACCCTTGGTCTTCTGTCTGTGTCCTTCTCTCTCCCTGACAATCCCTGTTTCGGCAGCCCTGGCGAGGGTAGATTTAGACCAAAACGTAGCTGTGACTCACTCGCTTTGCCCCACATACCACATACCCGCAGGACCGACTCTGCTGCCGACGGCGTCGTCGCTGAGACAGCATGTTTGTGGCTCCTACAGCTGTCTTTGTCTTCAGGGCCTGTCTCAGATGCCAGCATTTTCAAACCATCTGGGCACCTCTATGGGTGATTGTGCCACCAGGGGAATGACATAGGTTCATTTATTTCATTTTTTGTATTTAGAGATGACTTTTTAAAATTTTACTTTCTTTAAATTATAGGTTCTGCCTCAAATTTATCAAGCAAGGTATATTCCAGGAGGCTCAGCTTCCTGTCCCTGTCCCCTCCCAGTGTTCTCTGCTTTCCCCACAGGTGGCCAGGAGCCACGTTTAGGGCACGTCTTTCATGCATCACACAGCTGATTCTGCGTCTGTCTTCTCCCCACTTCTTTACGTAAATGAGAGGCTTTCTCCACCTTTTAAAATTCGACCGTATATCCATAGCAACATGCAGTGACTTCTTAATCTTATTATTATTTATTTATTTTTTATTTTTAGAAACTGAGTCTTACTCTGTCACCCAGGCTGGAGCGCAGTGGCAGGATCGTGGCTCACTGTAACCTCAACCTCCTGGGCTTAAGTGAACTTCCCACCTCAGCCTCTGGAGTAGCCGGGACTATAGGCACCCACCACCATGCCCAGTTACTTTCACAAAATTTTTTGTAGAGACAGGGTCTCACTTTGTTGCCCAGGCTGCTCTTGAACTCCTGGCCTCAAGTGATCCTCCTGGCCTTGGCCCACCAAAGTGTTGGGATTACAGGCGTGAGCCATCTCCCCTGGACGACTTTTTAATCTTTTAATGGCATGGCACTCTATCACATGGCTGCCCCCAGCTCACTGACTGGTGCCCTGTTGTTGGACACATGGGTCATTTGTGGTCTTTCATGGATCTGGCTGTGCTGCAGTGAAGAGCCCTGCATGGGTGTCTGGCTGAGGCTCTGTGGGGTAGGTTCCTAGAAGAGGGGCTGCTAGGTCAGGGGCCAAAGCCTGTAGAGTTTTCTGGAAGCGGCCCAGTCCCCCTTGTGGGGCTGCATCACTGTGCATTTCCGCAGCAGCCGGGGGGCTTTCCTGGCCTGGAGCTGCACAAAGTTATGATACCATCTCTCCTGACCTGAGTGAGGCATCGTCTCCCCACACTCAGGGGCACTGCCATCCACACTTCCTTCCTGGCCTCCCTGGCCCCAGCTCCCGCCACTGTGGGCTGTGGCCTCTTGGAGTTTTGCAGGCGTTGAGAGCCCGGGAGGGCGAATGTAAATTGCAAATGCTGCCCCATCTGTCTGCTTTTCTGTTCATTCTTCCAGGGCTTCCTTCTTTCTCTCCCATGTGCTCCTACAGTGCTGAGCTCTGAGTCACGAGGGTCACATCTCTTGCTGCTCTCCTCGGCAGTCACGTTCCCCTGTGCAGTCTCGGCCACACCCACACACCGGGGCTGCCTCAGTTGGAACCGAGTTCTAGCCCCTCTTGAGCCCCACAGTCCCTGTGTGTCCGGTGCCATCTGGGCCTGCTGGCCGCTGCAGCAGCCTGAGCCCCAGGTTCTGTGCGTCTGCCCTGTGCTCTCTGCCGTGGTCCCTGCACTCATCCTCCACCCAGTGTCTGAGCAGAGCCTCCCTCCCAGCATGGATGCTGAGTTTTGGAAACCTCGTGGTCCAAGCCGGGTGCATCCTTGTGGTGCTGTGCCGTGCACACCCCACCCACCCTGGGACGCAGAGCAGGTGGCTCGGCAGCGCCCATGGTGTCCTGAGGCCTTGGTAGGGCTGTCCTAGTCCCTGGTGCAGACCAGGAGCCTGAGAGGCTCAGCAGCTCGTGTGTTTCGGCTGGGAACCACTGGCAGGCAGACCCCAAAGCCCATGCTGTCCTTGTTGCCACCGGCACCTACTCTGCTCCCTCCTGGCCTCTCCGAGTCCTCTCCTTGTCCTTCTCCCTCTACCTCTGCTTTGGCCACCCCAGACCTTGCTCCTTTCTGAAGAGCCTGCCCGGAGGTGCACAGTTGTGCTTTCTTGGAATGCCTGCTGCCCAGCTATTGGGACCCCTTTCCTAGAAGCCCAGCTGGAAGAGTGGCTCCTGTGGGCACTTGTCCCGTTGGCACCTTCCCATCTTCTCCCATTGAACCAGGTGCCCACTCTGTGCTGCACAGGGCCTGGGAGCAGACACCTGAGGCGTATTTGCCAACTCGGAAGGCCTTAGGGCAAAGCTGCGTGGGGCCACATTGTGGGAGGCCTCATTTGCCAGGTTCAGGCATGCCCGAGGCACCCTGGAGGTGGTGGGAAGCCAGGAACTATTTTTAATGGGGCAACTGGCTCTGCTTTGGAACCACTATTTTGCTTTTTGTTTTTGAGATGGAGTCTCGCTCTGTCACCCAGGTTGGAGTGCAGTGGCGCTATCTTGGCTCACTGCAACCTTCATTTCCCAGCTTCAAGTGATTCTCCTGTCTCAGCCTCCCCAGTTGTTGAGACTACTGGCGTGTGCTACTACACCTGGCTAATTTTTATATTTTTAGCGGAGATGGAGTTTTGCCATGTTGGCCAGGCAGGTCTCGAACTCTTGACCTCAGGTGATCCACTCACCTCAGCCTCCCAGAGTGCTGGGATTACAGGTGTGAGTCACCACGACTGGCCTGGGACCACTCTGGAAGTGGGGTGGAGATGTAGAGTTGGGGAGGGGGCGTGGGAAGGTCCAGGAGCCCCTGTGGCAGTCTCTGTGTCTGGAATGGGGCAGTGGGCTGCGGAGGCAGAGAGGATTCATGCCGGAGACCTCTCCAGGCCCAGCACAGATTGTCTGTTAGGTCTGATGTCAGCTGAGGCTCACAGGGCAGGGGCGAGAGGGGCAGGCAGCAGCCCATCCATGGGGGATTTGAAGATCCTGTTCAGCCCTGGAGTCCGCAGCTGCATGAAGGGATGCTCAGAGCAGGGGTGTGGGGCAACCCAGCAGTGTCAGGAAGGCAACGGTAACCAGTTTGTGTTCCCCATCCTTCCAGGAGCTGTCCAAGATCACGATGCCAATCGCCTTCAACGAGCCTCTTAGCTTCCTGCAGCGGATCACGGAGTACATGGAGCATGTGTACCTCATCCACAGGGCCTCCTGCCAGCCCCAGCCCCTGGAGAGGATGCAGGTGGGCCTTGGGGGTGCCAGGTGCGAGTATGTCATGAATTTACACCCGTTGCATGTCTGGCCACCCAGTCTTGGGCCCCAGGCATCTGTGAGAAGGGCATGCATAGCTCCCCGCAGTGCTCAGTACCATCCTTCCTGGCGGCTGTCACCACAGGTGTGTGATGACAGAACTTGCAGGAAACGCCATTGAGCTCTCAGCGGCCCCAAGGGCTCCCTGCTGCCGCCTCCTGCCGGGAGTCTTTATGTTTTGGACCTGCAGGTAGCAGTAGGCTCTGCCCTTGGGCTCCTCTTGGGTCCTGTTGCACCACCGCCTCCTGTGTGTGTGCTTGTGTGTGACCGTGGGCTGGGCACACACGGTGGCTCACGCCTGTAATCCCAGCACTTTGGGAGGCTGAGGTGGATGAATTGCTCCCAGAGGTTGAGACCAGCCTAAGCAACACAGGGAGACCACATTTCTACAAATTTTTTTTTTAAAACTTAGCCAGGTACAGTGGGGCATGCCTGCAATGCCAGCTACTTGGGAGGCTGATGTGAGAGGCTGGCTTGTGGCCAGGAGCTAGAGGCTGCAGTGAGCCACGATTGCACCACTGTACTCCAGCCTGGGTAACAGTGAGACCCTGTGTTTAAAAAATAAAACACAAGGGTGTGAGTCTGGGCACATCTATGTGTGTCCCTGCGTGTGTGCACATGCTTCTCTGGGTGCTTTGGAGTGTGTGTCCATGTGCATGAATGTGTAGTGTGCATGGGCGTGTGCATGGAGTGTACGTGTGCATGGGCGTGTGTGGAGTGTGTATGTATATGGGCGTGTGGAGTGTGTGTGCATGTGCATGGACTTGTGGAGTGTGCACGGGTATGTGTAGTGTGTGCATGTTCATGGGTGTGTGTGGAGTGTGCATGTGCATGGGTGTGTGGAGTGTGTGCATGTGCATGGGTGTGTGGAGTGTGTATGCATGGGCGTGCGTGTGGAGTGTGGGTGCATGTGCATGGTCGTGTGTGGAGTGTGTGTGCATGTGCATGGGCGTGTGGAGTGTGTGCATGGGTATGTGTGGAGTAGGTACATATGCATGGATGTGTGTGGAGTGTGTGCATGGGTGTGTGCAGTGTGTGTGTGCATATGCATGGGTGTGTGGAGTGTGCATGGGTGTGTGAGTGCATGGGCGTGTGTATGCATGTGCATGGGTGTGTGGAATGTGCATGGGCATATGTGTGGAGTGTGCATGGGTGTTTGTGGAGTGTATGTATGGGTGTGTGTGTGTGCATGTGCATTGGCATGTGCATGTGTGTGGAGTGTGCATGTGCATAAGTGTGTGTGTGTGTACATGTGGAGTGTGTGCATGTGCATGGGTGTGTGGAGTGTGAGTATGCATGGTCGTATGTGTGAAGTGTGCAGGTGTTTGGAGTGTGCATGGGTGTGTGGTGTGTGCATGTGCATTGGCGTGTGTGCATGGGTGTGTGAAGTGTGTGCATGTGCTTGGGCATGTGTGTGCATGTGCATGGGGATGTGTGGAGTGTATGCATGGGCATATGTGTGGAGTGTGTGCATGTGCATGGGCGTTTGTGGAGTGTGCATGTTCATTGGCATGTGTGGTGTGTGTGCATGGGTGTGTGTGGAGTGTGTGTACATATGCATGGATGTATGTGGAGTGTGTGTGCATATACATGGGTGTGTGTGTGGAGTGTGTGCATATGCATGGGTGTGTGTGGAGTGTGCATGTCCATGGGTGTGTGTGAGGAGTGTGTGTGTGCATGGGCGTGTGTGTGAAGTATGCTTGTGTGCATATGCATGAGTGTGTGTGTGGAGTGTGTGTGCACATGGGCTTGTGTGTGTGCATGTGCATCAGCGTGCATGTGGTGTGTGTGGCCTTGTGTGCATGTGGGACAGAATGACATTGCTGCAGCATCTGCCAGGAAGGGGCCTGGGTTTGGAAGGCGGCTCCCAGTTCCTTTTTTTTGTGTTGTTGAGCAAGTGGTGGGTGGTGAAGGGTGTTCCCTGGAAGTCAAAATCTCAGACATACTGCTTGGGGAAAATTGAAAACTCACCACGGGGCAAAGAGTGACACAGAGAAAGCAGGTGCCTCCCACCCTCCTCAAGAGGCCGTCTTCTCCAGCGCTTTTCCTAATTGAAACTGTTCCTGCCCGCCCTGTGGATTATTTACAGTCTGTGGCTGCTTTTGCTGTTTCGGCTGTGGCTTCCCAGTGGGAGAGGACCGGCAAACCATTTAACCCACTCTTGGGAGAAACGTATGAATTGATCAGGTAAGGGAAAAATGCCCCATCATAAATATCTTGTGAATAGAATTCCTTGGATGACAGATGAGTTTGATTCATTCACCAGCGTTGATTCCTCTGTCTGAGAATAAACTTAGAATTCAGAGCTTACTAAAGCATGTGGCTGCTATAGGCAAGGTGTTTCGCACAGGAGGGTTGTGCTCAGAACGCCACGGGCCTGAGTGAGTGTGATGTGTCGGCAATGGGATGCTTTAGTATGCTCCACTCAAGCTTGGAGCCAGCGCGCGCCTAGATGCTTCCGTGTATGGGTGCAGCGTCTGCGAAACATGCAGGATTGTTGTGAGCTTCATCGAAAACGGAAACAGGTACTAATGAGCAAAACTAGGCTGTTTTGCCAAAGCATTTCGTGAATGCTATTGAAAGAGCCGATAAATCCAAAGGCAGAAATGATTCTGAAGAGGGGTTTTACTCCTGAGGCCACCTTTGCCACCACACGGTCTCTCCGGAGTTTCAGGAACGGTCAGATGGCACTGGCCAAGGGAGAGTTCACCAGACATCCTGAAATTTCTTCCTACGGAACTTTCCTCCAGGGAGCATCACCATCCCTTCCTGGAGTCCCCTCAGCTTCCCTCCTGCCCCTGCTGGCTCTCAGCTCACAGACCTGAGACTGACCCCAAGTCCCAGGACTCTGGCCCCAGAGGTCCAGCCAGACCCCAGATCACGCTATTTGTGGCTGGGCCTCTGGAAGGACTGGTTGGGGTTCTCTTCACCCATGTGGGTGGCCTGGGGACTGCTGTGGTAATTCACAGAATCATCCTGGAAAATTCTGCCCAGGTGACAGTGCCCACCCAAACCAACAAATGAAGTCAAAAGCAGACCAGACCACAGCATGAATGTAGCAGCCTGCTAGTTCCTCAGTCACTGATCAGCCTGGCTGGGGCTCCGGGGAGCTGTGGATGAGAGAGTAGAGGTGTGTGGCTTATGTCCAAAATGATTGTTATTCCACTGCCTGTGGCCCCCATCATTCTCTTGTAGATGTGTGCAGGTGCCTGTGGGCAGGTAGGTAGGGAGGGTCCACGGGGCACAGCTGAACCACCGTCTCCACGACAGGGTTAGGCTGTGGTTCTGAAGGGGGAAGGGGCAGGGTGCTCTCAGCTGCACCCTTCTCTCTTCCACTGTCGGTGTAGCCCAGCACACACAGCTTGCTCTGTCTGGGGAGAAGGAGCTTGCTCGAGGGACACCCTTCACTCTTCCGACTGTCGGTTTAGCCTAGCACACAGCTCGCTCCACCTGCCTGGGAGAAGGAGCTTGCTGGAGGGACGTGGGTGGTTATATAGACGAGTCTGCTGTGCAGAATGCAAGCTGTTTGCCACAGGCTGCTGGGCTGCACGCCTCCCTGCCCAGGAGCAGAGTGCAGATGGGAGAGAAGGTGGGCTCCTTTATCATCTTGTTTTATTATTTTTCTGTGAAAAAGGGAGTTGAGCCAAAACAATTAGCCTCTTATTTGGATTCTAGGTTAGTTGAGATTCTGTTGGTTTATTTTATTACAAAGTCTGTTTGTTTTTTTAATTACAAGAGCGTGCTCTTTATAGAAAATGTCTAATGTTGAGAAAAGTACAAAAGAGAAGTCAGGCATAATCCCATAAAAGATAATAGCTGGCTGGGCTCATGCCTGTAATCCCAGCAACTCGGGAGGCGGAGGCAGGAGGATCACTTGAGCCCAGGAATTCAGTTATAGTGATCGTGCCACAGCACTCCAACCTGGACTACAGAGCCAGACCCTGTCTCTTTAAAAAAATACAAACTAAAAAATAACTGTCAACATTTTGTTAGATTTCCTTTTGTGTGCGTTTCAGAATATTATGTCAATTTGTATCTGTTTTTATTTAACATAACATGTCATAATTTTCCTGTGATATTTTCTAAATTACTGTGTTTCATTGATTTTAAGACACATTTTTCATGTTGCAGCATTTCTACATGTCAGTTTCTTTTTCCTTTTTTTTGAGACGGGGTCTCACTCTGTCGCCCAGTCTGAAGTGCAGTGACGTGATCACAGCTCACTGCAGCCTCAGCCTCTGGGGTTCAAGTGATCTTCTCACCTCAGCCTCTCAAGTAGCTAGAACTATAGGTGTGTGCCACCACGCCCAGCTAATTTTTATATTTTCAGTAGAGACAGGGTTTTGCTGTGTTGCCCAGGCTGGTCTTGAACTCCTGAGCTCAAGTGATCTGCCCACCTCAGCCCCCCAAATGCTAGGGTTACAGGTGTGAGCCTCTGCTTACCTGGCACATGTCACAGTTTCATTTTGCAGCAGTTTTTTCTTTAATAAAATAATGGTGTGCAGTGCAATTAATGGCATCATGGATTCAAAGAAGTGTAGTTTCTTTGAAACTTCAGGTCACTGTTTTGGGGCCTTTTATTGTATTTTATGTGTTATTAATGACTCATAATTTTTATTTTTGAGACAGAATCTCCTTTAGTTGCTCAGGCTGGAGTGCAGTGGTGTGATCTCGGTTCACTGCAACCTCTACCTCCCGGGTTTAAGCGATTCTCCTGCCTCAGCTTCCCGAGTAGCTGGGATTACAGGCACACACTCCCACACCCGGCTAATTTTTGTGTTTTCAATAGAGACGGTGTTTCACCATGTTGGCCAGGCTGGTGCGAACTCCCAACCTCAGGTTATCTACCCGCCTCAGCCTCCCAAAGTGCTGGAATTATAGGCATGAGCCACCGCATCCAGCCATGATTGAGATTTTTATCAATAGTGAGCAAATGGTTGCGGGATTTGGTTTGCTCCAAATGGGCTCTCTGGTGCATAAAGAGTTGAAAAGCGTGTGCCCGCATTTGTCCTGGAAGGTGCGAGTGTCCACACTGGCTGTCAGACCATCTGGGGAGGAGCCGCTGTTAGTAGCACAGGCTTTCCTGCGCTTCTGCATACAATCACTATGCAGTTTGGAGAAGCAACATAAATGTCACAGCTTCAAATTCTAATCTGTTCCTGGCTTATCCTGGATGGGTCAGCTGCTGGTTCTTACCCACACGCTGCTGGTGTGTGAATGCCAACTTTATGTTTTTTGTTTGATTTAGAAGTTGGCTGGCACTGGGCAGTCGAGCACCTGTTCTCAAGCTCTCATTGCCTTTGAGGAAGCAGGACTAGCATGGGCAGAGCGTGGCGAGGGGATGGCAGGGTCCAGCAGGCGGCTGTAGGTCGTGGCACATGCTGCAGGGAGCAGCCCTGCTTCTGCTTCTACAAATGAGGAGACTGGGGCCAGGACAAGGGAAAGACTGGCCCCAAGAATCCCTTGTGAGGGAGTCTTCTGTTCTGAATTCATGTGGAGTGTGCTTCCTTTTCTAGATATTTCTCTGGAGCAGGATCCCCATTGCTGCCTGCCGGCCTTCTCTTCCTCTGGTCAGCATGCTGTGCCACCGTCAGAGGGCACTGACAGGATCTGGCTCCCAGAAAATTACTAGAATGTCTTGAAAAAGATAAATCAGGCTGAGCATGGTGGCCCATGCCTGTAATTCTAGCACTTTGGGAGGGCGAGGCGGGTAGATCACTAGGTCAAGAGTTCAAGACGAGCCTGGCCAGCATAGTGAAACCCTGTCTCTACTAAAAATACAAAAATCAACCGGGCGTGGTGGTGGGCACCAGTTATCCCAGCTACTCAGGAGGCTGAGGCAGAAGAATCACTTGAACCTGGACGCGAAGATTGCAGTGAGCCGAGATGACGCCACTGTACTCCAGCCTGGGAGACAGAGCAAGATTTTATCTTAAAAAAAAAAAAAAAAGAAAAGAAAAAGATAACTCAGAATAGGAAAGATGTTGGAGAATAAGCAGTGCGGGTGAAAGGGATGCCAGCCGCCTGGGCTGGGTGGAGCGGGGCTACCCCGGGACCGGAGCTCCTGTTGCATGGCAGGAAGCACGCCATGTGCCTCTCGACGCCAACACGCGTCGTCTGTCATGCACTCACTTCCAGTGAGTCCCTGCCAGTGTCTGCTGTGTGCTGTGTCTGTGAGACCCTGGCAGTCTGTCACGTTAGGGGCCATGAATGTGAACCGAGTCCTTTCCCGATACCCTGGATCCCTGCAGATCCGTTATAGCTAAAAATACACTTTCTTTTCTTAGACAAGTATTCATTTTGTAAATTACATACCTTGGTAGGCAACCTTTTAAAATCTAATTTTTCAGCTTTCCTTCCTCTGTAATGATTGGAAATTCTGATTCCAGTTAAGTTAGTAATTATGTGGTTCAGCTTTTATAATTTTTAATGACTATACCTGTAGGTGTATTCACAGTTCCGGAACAATTAGAAACTGACATTTTTTATTGAAAAACAGAGTATACTAAAAATCCTGTTTCCTGGCCAGGAATATTTTGGGTTATCAGCCATTCCATCACTGAAATTTAGGGGCCTTGTAGAAAGGCAAGGAGCACCCCTTCAGAAAGGGTTTCGGGTCCTGAGTTCCTAGGCAGTGGGAGTCCCTCAGGGTTCCTGAGGGTTTGGAGTCAGGGGTCTGTAAGGGGTGCTTCTCCACCCGTGTCTCTGGGCACCTCTGGCCAGACACCGCTGTGGCTCAGGTGCTCCATGGAGAGTGAGTGGGGCATTGGGGTGGAGGCCTTCCTGCACCATGGCCCTCTCTGTGTGGTCAGGTGTGCTCTGGAAGCTGTGGCTGTGTGTGTCTGTTGCCAGCATTAGGCCAAGTGCAACGTAAGAGCGGCGGGTGTTTCCACCACATCTTGTGGCACGGAGGGCTCCTGCTTCCCAGTGTCCCGTAAGGGGCTGTGTGTGATGTCTGAGCTGCCCTTTCTTTTATGTTGCTTCCATTAATGTGTCTGTTTCTCTTTATTATTCTTGGTCCTAGGGAAGATTTAGGATTCAGATTTATATCGGAACAGGTCAGTCACCACCCCCCCATCAGTGCGTTCCACTCAGAAGGCCTCAACCATGACTTCCTGTTCCATGGCTCCATCTACCCCAAGCTCAAGTTCTGGGGCAAGAGTGTGGAGGCAGAGCCCCGAGGCACCATCACGCTGGAGCTGCTCAAGTGAGTGGCGGTGCGTCCTGCTGAGACCTGCTTCCTGGATAAACTGGAGTGGGTGCTGGTGATGTGGAGGGCAGTCCTCCTTCAGGAGGAAGCCCTGTTCTCTTTCTCCTGAGGTGGTGGCCTTCCCACGAGCTTCCTGACCATCTGAAGATGGGTCCCATGCTGCTGGGGGATGTCCTCACCTCCGACTGCAGTTGGAATTCATATCCCTTTCTGTCAACTGATTGTATTCCTTGTCTTTTACTGCATGACAGCCCCAGATTTAGCAGCGTACACACCAGTCTGGCAGGGTTTCTAAGGGCTGGGGACCGAGGGGTTGCAGTGCGATGAGGATTGGGCTGCCCGTGGCGCCTGTGTCCCCTTCACCTTTGCGGCTGCTGGCTGGGCCCCTTTAGGGCCACATGCTGCAGGGCACTGCCTCCCACAGCGGGAGAGAGCTGAGAAGGAAGCCAGAGAAGTGGCCCCACCCCGTATTCATGTGTCGGGGTGACTGAGGGTTGGAATTTCAAATGGCCTGGGAGGGGACCATCCGAGAGGCTGCCCACTGCCCCCTTCATGCTCCCTGATCCAGTGTCACCCAAAGACACCTCAGAGCAAAACACGTCTCCAGCAAACGCCGGTCACTGTAAAACCCGGCAGACACAGACTAGACACTGGTGTCCCCCTGGGCCACTGGCTCTGAGGTGTGAGTCTTGCCAAGCCACTGCCCGCGGTCTTCTTGTAGGCACCAGGTCCTGACAGATGAAAAGGAGATCTGTAGTCAGTGACACCTTGCCATGATGAAGCATTCAATGTGGGTTTTGCTTCATATTGGCCCAGGCTGGATGGCTGGTAGAAGGTTCCACAGGGACCTGGAGAAGCCCCCAAGGAGTGTCCTGGGGCTGGTGTGGCCTTGTGCCTGTTGTGCAGTGGCTTTGCTTACTCAGGAGGAGGCATGCAGAAGGGAAAGTTGCACACCATGCTGATGAGCATGCTTGGGCCCCGCCTAGGAAATTCAGAGGATCCCACACGTGTCATGAAGTTCCCTGCTCTGAGCAGATTTTCACCTTCACTGCAGCTCCTCGACATAGCCCCTCAAAATATGGGGCTGCTCATCTGCCTCACATTTGTGGGGTGTTTTCTTCTCGGGCAAGGCCAGTTGGGAGAAAACCATGCACCCCTCCACAGCCACGTGCCGGCTCCCCAGATGGCCAGGGCTACGTGCCCGTGACCCTGCATTACCGCAGATGTGTTTGGTGAGGTGCCTTTTCTTTTGAGACTTCACAGGAAAGCCGTTTCCCTTTGTTCGGTCTTCCTTGATTGCTTATTAACGTGTCTTGACATTTAAGTAGAAAGCTTTGTAGATGCTACAAAGGAAAGAAGAAGTACATTTCAAACGCATTCTAAATACACAGCCCCTGTCAGAGGGGCTTCAAAGCAGTGCGCTGCTCTCCTGCGGGTGCCGGGTGGTGTGGCCCGCCCCACCTGGCCTTTGCATCTTAGGTCACAATGTGTCTTGGCCTTTTTGGACTCTGACTGCTTGTCTTCTGGTGTCCTCACAGGCATAATGAAGCCTACACCTGGACCAACCCCACCTGCTGTGTGCACAACGTCATCATCGGGCAGCTGTGGTTAGAGCAGTACGGGATGGTGGAGATTCTAAACCACAGGTGACAGCCCCCACTGTCGGGTGAGAGTGTGAGGCTCCGGGTGGGGTGAGTGAGCCGGGGAGCGGGGGTGCCTGTGCTCCTGGTGGGGTTTAGCTCAGCCTCATAAGCTGTTGCTGCGTCCCGGCCGGCCCAGGCCCAGCAGCTGCCTGGGGTTGACTGACCGGTGCTGCATCGCCATGGGTGCTCCTTGTTCACGGCTTTGTGTTCAGTCACAAGTCATTACTTTGAGGCTTTGAACTGTGCCCAAGAGCCGTCCCATTGCCAGGCACAGCGCAGTGGCCATCCACAGTGGTCAGCTGCTGTCTGTGCTTGAATGCCTGTTCCTGGAAGCTCATGACGGGGGGCTTTGCCTGTTCACCACTTTAGTGAGGTGTAATCGATGCATCCTAAATCCACTCATTCTGAGTGACACCTAAGTGATTTTTAGCAAATTGACCGGATGCATCATGGAGCCATCACACAGCCAGTTTCAAACATGTCCCTTACTCCAAAGGCCCACCACGCCCATTCACAGTCACTCCCCTGCCCACCCCAGGGCGCCCACCTCACTTCTCCCATTACGGAGGTGGCCTTTCTGACTGTTTGCTGTCTCAGAGCAGAAACCTGTGCGTGTTTTTCCCACAGAACTGGACATAAGTGTGTGCTTCACTTTAAACCGTGTGGATTATTCGGAAAAGAACTTCACAGAGTGGAAGGACACATCCAGGACAAAAAGTAGGTCCTTGCCAGGTGGTCCCCGGGCGCCACTGCAGCCTGCATGTCCGCGCTTGAGAGCTCGGGTCCTGCTGGGCCTGCGTGTGCCAATGTGAACAAGATGCGGGTCCCGGTGCTGTCTGTTCATGCTCCACAATATGACTCTTTTTTGTTGAGGAAAGACATTTGATTATTGAGCATAAAAGGAAATAAAGCGTATTTTTGAATGTTCTTTCTAGGCGACTTGTTACTGGGGCCATCTTCTTTTGATACAATTTTTTTTTGTTTTTTGAGATGGAGTCTTGCTCTGTTGCCCAGGCTGGAGTGCAGTGGCGTGATCTTGGCTCACTTCAACCTTTGCCTCCCGGGTTCAAGTGATTCTTCTGCCTCAGCCTCCCGAGTAGCTGGGACTACAGGCGTGTGCCACCACGCCCAGCTACGTTTTGTATTTTTAGTAGAGACGAGTTGTCACCATATCGGCCAGGGTGGTCTCGAACTCCTGACCTCATGATCTGCCCGCCTCAGCCTCCCACAGTGCCAGGATTACAAGTGTAAGCCACCAAGCCGAGCCGGTAAAACTGACTTGAGAAGCCAGCTGTTTGCGCTGGGAGGTGAGATGAGACTGTGGTTCCGCAGCAGAGCTGAGGTGGGAGCATGGCCTTGCAAACTTTTTCCCCCACCGGCATCCCATGCACATTGTCAGGCGAGATTCAAATGTTAACTTGTGGAGTGTCACTGTCACGTGACTGGTTCACTTGAGTCTTTAAATCAGGGACTTTCACAAGTTTTTGTGAGTAGAAAAATGGTCAGTACTGTTTTAACAAATTTTTCAGCTTTTGTTCTCCCCATTTGGGTTACTTTGTGATCTGGGTCTCAAATTTATTAATTTTTTTTTCGGTAAGGAATTTGAGTCATAGAATGTCACGAGGATCCTTCTAGTTCCTAAAATCTATGTATTTCCCATTAAAAACTAGCCCCCAATTTGAAACAGTTGGGCCAGGTGTAGTGGCTCATGCCTATAATCCCATCAGTTTGGGAGGCCGAGGTGAGCAGATGACACGAGGCCAGGAGTTCAAGACCAGCCTGGGCAATATGGTGAAACCCTGTCTCTACTAAAAATACAAAACTTAGCTGGGCGTGGTGATGCATGTCTGTAATCCCAGCTACTCGGGAGGCTGAGGCACGAGAATCACTTGAGCCTGGGAGGTGGAGGTTGCAGTGAGCTGAGATCATGCCACTGCCCTCCAGCCTGGATGGCAGAGCAGGACTCCATCTCAAAAAAAATAAGACAGGTGATGTTTCTGCTCTGTCCACCCTCTGTTGTGTATCAGAAATGCACCTGTTTCAACAGCCTGTAAAATAAAATGCCCAGGCTTATAACGAACCATTTCTCCCCTAAAACATGAGAGGATAAATGTGTGAACCTAGAAGAGACAGCAGTTTTATGATGGGGTGGCAGTCACCAGCGCCTTGGCCCCTGCTCCACTCCGTGGAACTCAGCCCAGGGAGCAGCTGGATGTCCATTTCCAGAAGCAGGCAGGGGCGCTGGGGCCAGCACTCGCTGCCCCTCGGTGAGTGCGTGTAAAGTGTGTTTTGGTTTTCTGGTTTTCCATCCTAAATTTAAGGGTGGTTTGTCCTTGGAGACATCGTGTTGTCCCCAGGCTGTCTGCTGGGTAAGGCCTGGCCCAGTTCCCCGTGTCCACGTGCTGGCTCTGTAGGCATGCAGAGACGCCATGCCCTCCCGGGTCCTGGGCCTGTCAGAGCGGCACTTCCACGGGGTCTGTGGTTGAGGTGGGCTTTTCCCATCAAGAGGCCAAAAGGAAGAAGGAGCCTGGCACTGTTAGGCTTCATCCCTTTTGGAATTAAGAGCTCTGGTGGCAGCTCTGCAAAGGTCTCGGGGTTGTTTTTGATGAAAAAAGGCAGGCGGGGAACCAAAGATCCAGCAAGCAGTGTTGACGGCCCCTGTTGATAGAAAAACACTGAAGAACACGTGCACATTCAGTGCGTTTCAGATCGTCAGTGGGCGCAGGCGGCTTTCCATTTTAAAAAGCTCGCTTTTTTTCGCCCCTTCCCGCCTCCTGCAGCCCTGTGGGCCGTCTGTCTGTTGGGTTTCCGGCCCTTCATTTTCCTTTCCTTGGTGTGTATGAGGGCTAGGAATGGTCCCAGAATGCAAATTTTCACCTTTGCGTTTATGTCCAGAGATGTCCCAAAACGCGTAAGAAGACGTGCCTGAGGGGAATTTATTCCAGGGGCAAATTAAGGTGCTGCATGTTTAGACAAATGGTTTGTGATGACTAAAACTTGGCTTTACAAATCTCATTTAATTACAGCAAAAAGAAGCTCTTTATGATCTATGGCAAGTGGACAGAATGTCTGTGGGGCATAGATCCCGCTTCGTATGAATCCTTCAAGAAGCAGGAGCGAAGAGGCGACCCCCTGAGGAAGGCCAAGCTGGTGAGGGCCGAGGTGCCCCGGGAGGGCTGTGCGCTGGGTGCCGAGGGCTGTTGGGCGCCGTGGCCCTTAGCTCGCCTGTCAGGGACCCAGGGAGCCTTTGGGCCCCACCAGGAGAGATGAACATGCAGAATTTGTCCAGATGAACTGCGTGTTGTGGGTTCTAGTATCAGTGGGGAGTTTATCTGTATTTCTTTGTTTTTTTTTTTTTTTTTTCCAGCCTCTAGCTACCAGGCTCAAGTGATCCTCCCTCCTTAACTTCCTAAGTGGCGAGGACTGTAGCTGTGCACCACCACACCTGGCTAATTTTTATTTTTATTTTTTCGTAGCGTTGGGGTCTTGCTAAGTTGCCCAGGCTGGTCTTGAACTCCTGGCCTCAAGCAGTCCTCCCGCCTCGACCTGCCAAAGTGCTGGGATCACAGGCATGAGCCACAACACCCAGCCGATGTATCTGTATTTCAGTTGCACAGAGGCTGCTGCTATAAACGGTGGGCACCGGTGCCCTGGAGTCATAGTCCCCTGCCCCCATGGCTGGAAGTACCTGAGGGAACCTCATGCAAGGCTGTTAATTTTCTGGAAGCTCCACCTTCTGGGTCCTTCTTAGTAAATCTTGCTTTCTTCAAATTAGCTTAGACATATTTAAAAAATAAAGCGAATTTCAGTTTTTTGTTTTTAGTTGTGATTACCAGATAATATATTTAATAGCAAGAAAGTATTGGCAAGATTTTCCCCCTAGAGTTTTGGAATACTGATTACCTTAAGACTGGTTGTTCTTGAGCTTAAAAATAAGTGATAGTTCAAAAGAGGTGTCACATTTTCTACATAATGAATTGGAATGCACCAAACCTGAAACATTCAATATTTAACAAAACATTCAGCCTCCTCCAGGACCCTAAGTGTTTTTACACTGTAGTATTTTATGTGTGCCGGTAGACACCTTTTCTAATCATCCTTTTTTATTTAAAAAGTGAAATTCTGCTTACAGACTATACAGGCCTGGAAGGGTAAACCCATTTAGCGATGTCTTTTGATGCTTTCCTGCTTCTGGAGGTGACCTAGAAACAGGAGTGTTTTCTGTGAACGCTTGTCCTTGAACCGCGGCTCTCCCTCGCCCGGCCTCAGACCAGGGGGCCCACAGCCAGTGTGACACAGCCCCGCTGGCGCAGGAGCCCTGGCCTTTGACTCCCTTGTTTTCAGTAGTCTCCCTGAACAGCGGCATCTGGTGACCATTCTCTTCCTTTTGAGAAGCAACGTGGCAGGTTTTGTCTTTTCATTAGGGTGTGCTGTACAGTGGGTTCCGTCTAAGATGCCGAGAGATCCTGAAACCCCCAAACATGAGTCACTTCTTGATGGAGGGTAAAGCTGCACCATCTAGAAAGGCTCTCAGTCCCAGAACCTGCCTTCTGGAGAGGCGCCATGAGTGTCAATGAATGTGTTATGTGCAAGGCATTGCCCAGACAGCCGCGCTCAGACTCCATAGAGCGCCCTTTCACATGACATGCCCGCTTCTCCCGAAAGAAAACACGCCCTGCCACCGACTTGCTGTCATCTTCTCTTTGAGTGTCAGTTAGAAGAGACAGCACATCCCTACCAAGGGAGTGTGAGCCACTTTAGGGACTGGGGCCCGGCTTCTGTCCAAACAGCAATGGACAGGGCATAGACTGGGGAGGAAATTCTATTTTCTCCTTAGTTTAAGAAAAAAAAAGGCCAGGCACGGTGGCTCACACCTGTAATTGCAGCACTTTTAGAGGCTGAGGCAAGTGGATTGCCTGAGATCAGGAGTTCAAGACCACCCTGGCCAACATAATAAAACCCTATCTCTACTAAAAATACAAAAAATTAGCTGGGTGTGGTGGCGAGTGCTTGTAATCCCAGCTACTCAGAAGGCTGAGGCAGGAGAACTGCTTGAACTCGGGAGGTGCAGTTGCAGTGAGCGTAGGTCTTGCCATTGCACTCCAGCCTGGGCGACAAGAGTGAAACTCTGTCTCAAAAAAAAAAAAGGCAAAGGCCGTTTGGCTGTGCTCAGGCGTGGTGACTGGTCTGAAAGGCACTCTGAGAATAGCTGTCCTACCGGCCAAGGACGGCCTGGCCCCGGGCAGCCACATAGCAGGGTTCTGTGTTTCAGGAGGACAGCTCCGGGAAGGCTGACAGCGACGTGGCTGACGATGTGCCTGTGGCCCAGGAGACCGTGCAGGTCATCCCCGGCAGCAAGCTGCTCTGGAGGATCAACACGCGGCCCCCCAACTCTGCCCAGGTCTGTGCCCCTCTGTGGCCTGATGCCCCTGCTGTGAGGCCAGGCCTCTCTGCCTGCCCAGGTCAGACCTGCCTTGGCACCCCCCGGGCCAGCGCCTCGGCTCTTCCCTGTCCTCAGGCCCTTGCCTGCCACTTCGCCTGAGCCTGTTGTCCCAGAGCAGATGGAGGGGCCTTCGCTACTGGGGCGGGCCTCTGCTCTCCCTGGAGCTGCGTCCCGGCCCTGTGCCTGCCTGCCGGCCTCGGGGCCTGCATTGGGGCCTGCACCACTGCTCCACGGGACGTGCAGGGCGAGGTGCCGACGCGCGCTCAGCTGCTGTCGGAGCCACCTGTGGAGCGCACACTTGCGCTTCCCCTGGAACATGAGACAGGCATGTGGCCATTGCCTGCCAAGGCCTGCACTGAGTGCGTCTTATCAAAAGAGGCCTCCAGACCTGCTCTGGGAGATTGTTTTTCTAGCTTGTCAATTCATGTGCTTAACCTGCATTGTGATATTTATTTTTGAAAATTACACTGATAATTTTTATTAAATATATGGTAAATGACATATATATATAACATAAAATAATTGATATGTGGTTTATGATAAATATAATCACATTATGTAATATCTTGATATTTTTTATAAATTATTATTTATATACAAAATATATGCAACTTAGAAAATTTTGTATGTCCCATAAACAGAGCAGAACATATAAAATACAGAAAAGGAAGCAAAATCTTCACCTCTGAGCACGTTGCCTCAACAGTCGCTGTCATTATTTGAGCACAGCATGAACAGGTCTAACAATACTGTTTTCTTTTTTAATAGAGGCAGAGTGTCACTTTGTCACCCAGGCTGCAGTGCAGTGGTGGGGTCTTGGCTCACTGCAGTCTCCAGCTGCTGGGCTCAAGTGATCCTCCTGCCTCAGCCTCCTGAGTAGCTAGGACCACAGGTGTGTGCCACCATGCCAGACTCATTTTCTGCTTTTTGTAGAGAGGAGGTCTTTGTTGCCTAGGCTAGTCTCGAACTTCTGGCCTCAGGCAGTCTTCCTGCCTTGGCCTCCTGAGTTGCTGGGACCACAGGCATGAGACACTGTGGCCTACCAATGATACTATTGGTATTTGGATTTTTTTTCCTTGGAAGTCTCTTTCAAGATAACACGTGCTTCCAGCCTTTGGCTCAGCATATGTGTTGAGTCCTCCTGCCTGCCAGGTACTGTGGGCCTGGGCATGAGGACCACACGGATGAGGCCCCAGCAGGGAGGTGGGGCAGGTGGTGGACTCACGTCTGAGAACCCAGTGGTGCCTTAGGTGCCAGGGAGGGCATCTGAGTGCTGTGGCTTCCGTCATGGGGGGTTGTCCAGGGATTGCATTCGGGCCGAGGGGGCAGCCAGGGCAGAACCCTCTGGAGCAGACTAGTGTGGGAGGGCCAGAAGGCCCAAGGGGGCCATGGGGATGAAGGTGGAGGAGTGCCGGGGTCCCCAGATGACTTCAGCTTTTGCTCTGAATGACATGGGACACCATGGAAGTCATTTGAGCAGTTGGTGACGGGTGCGGTTGATGTTTCCTGGGGCCCTTCTGGCTGTTTGAGATGCGGGTAGGGGCAGCAGAAGAGGGAGGACACGGGTGGCGGCTGGAGGGCCTGGCTGTGGCGGGAGGACCTGAGTGGGCCCAGGGCCCTGAGGGATGCAGGCCATGGGTGCAGAGTGCTGCAGCAGGCCTGCCTGGGCGCGCTGTCCGAGAGGCGCTGAGCAGACAGAGCTGCGAGCCAGAAGCGAGGCAGAGTGAGGTTCAGGGCATCGTGGGCACAGGCTGGCTGCCGTACCCTGAGCAGTCCAGCTTTTGACATGACAAGTTGACTTGCTCCCAGGGCTGAGGCTGTGGCAGCTGGAGGGTGGAGAGGAGGGACCCGCGGCAGGTGTGGTGAGGGCGTGGGGAGCAGGTGCAGGCTGAGAGTTTAGCAGTGGGAGACAGGTGGCCTTGGCCAGAGTGTTTCCAGCAAACTGCTGACAAATCTGTTGATGACATTGTGACGACAGAAAAAGAAGTATGTGTGTTTTGCTGTCACACCTCAGACTGCAAATGTTACAGGTGCAGCACGAGATAAGTGCTTAGTGAAGATGGCAGAGGCATTACATTTGGGCCACGGCGCGAGCAGAAGTGGGTTCCGGTGGTGGCAGTCAGGTAGCACCTGCAGGGTTTCCAGGGCCCACTGGGGGTCTTGGAGCATGGTCTGCGGCTCAGAGGCCCTGCTGAGGCTGCATCCCTGTGCCTGCTCTGCAGATGTATAATTTCACCAGTTTCACTGTGAGCCTCAATGAGCTGGAGACGGGCATGGAGAAGACCCTGCCGCCCACGGACTGCCGCCTGCGCCCTGACATCCGCGGCATGGAGAATGGCGACATGGGTGCGTGCCACACCGCCAGAGGAGGGAGCTGGGGCCAAGGACGCCCTGGCTTGGGTGGGGAGTACAAAGCACCCGCTGGCAGAAGCCAGGCTCTCCGCTTCAAGGGGCCAGTCCCTTTCCCTAAACAAACAAGCAGGCCGCAGCCTTCTAGAGCCAAGCTTCTCAGACCATCTGTGGCAAAGGACTTTGAAGAGCTCTCGCCTGCCCCAGATCAAACCTTTTTTTAAATAAAGTAAATAAATTTGTAAATAAAGTTACACTAATAGAAAGTGAAATGAAAAAGAATACACAGAAAGTACAAGTCCTAGGCCGGGCTGGATGGCTCAGCCTGTTATCCCAGCACTGTGGGAGGCCAAGGGCAGGCAGATCACCTGAGGTTAGGAGTTCAAGACCAGCCTGGCCAACATGGTGAAACTCTATCTCTACTAAAAATATAAAAAGTGTGGCAGGCTTGGTGGTGTGTGCTTGTAATCCCAGCTACTCTGGAGGCTGAGGCATAAGAATCGCTTGAACCCAGGAGGCAGAGACCCTATCTCAAAAACAAAGTGCGAGTGTCTGATTTTTTATTATTAAACAGAAGTTAAGATGACATTTTGAAAACTGCACATGTTCCACTGTGAGGATCCGTGAAGCCATCAGTGCCGTCACGGCACGTGCGTGGCATGTCCTGCAGCCTCACACTCCCAGTGAGCTCTGTGCATGCAGCGTTCATCTGCAGCATGGCAGGCACACGGCATACTCATCTAGGTCGAATCCGCCGTGGAACTTCTGGCTAGGGAGGCATATTTAAAGTGTCCTAGGTTTTGAGTTAGTGATATTTTATTTATTTATTTGTTTTTAGAGTTGGGATCTCTGTCACCTTGGCTGGAGTGCATTGGTGATATTTTATTTATTTATTTTAGATTAAGGATCTCTCTCTGTCACCCAGGCTAGAGTGCAGTGGTGTAATCACTGCAGCCTCAACCTCCCAGGTTCAAGCAATTCTCCTGCCTCGGCCTCCCAGGTAGCTGGGACTACAAGTGCATGCCACCACACCCGGCTAATTTTTTGTATTTTTAGTAGAGACGGGGTTTCACCATGTTGGCCAGGCTCCTCTTGAACTCCTGACCTCATGATCCTCCCCCCTGGGCCTCCCAAAGTGCTGGGATTACAGGCTTGAGCCACCGTGCCAGGCCTAATTTTTGTATTTTTTATGGAGAGGGGGTTTTGCCATGTTACCCAGGCCGGTCTCCAACTCTTGGGTTCAAGCGATCTGCCTGCCTCAGGCCTCCTAAGTGTCCTAAGTGCTGGGATTGCAGGCAGGCGTGAGCCACTGCGCCTCACTTGAATTAGTGATGTTTTAGGAGAAAAACACCGGTCACGCTGAGAAGCCACATGCCAGTTACCCTGGAAGGCGAAGGCGAAATGGAGCTCGTCTCTGTTGAGAGATGAGCTGTGATTTGCACAGCCACGGATTGGGCTGACTCTCCTTCCTGAGGGCCTGCTTGAAACTAGGGTGTCAGGTGGTGCGAGGGCCCTGCATGAGCTCCAGGGTCCTGCACCGCAGACCATACTTTAAGTAGCCTGTTGGAGAACACGCAGCACACGCAACCGCAGCTCTATGGAGCTGCATTTGGGAGGGGCTCCGCTGCTGCAGGGACAGCTGGCCTCTGCAGCTGTGATTGTGTTTGGTCTCCTGATCACAAAACCTGTTGTCTGTGGCATCCCAGCCACAGTGAGACATGTCATCTAGAGGTCTAGGTGCCTGGGGGCTGGGGGCGGTGATTCTGAGGTCCCTGTCTGACCTAAACTGGTTGCTTGGATCCTAGATTTGGCCAGCCAAGAGAAGGAGCGGCTGGAGGAGAAGCAGAGAGAAGCCCGGAGGGAACGGGCCAAGGAGGCAGCAGAGTGGCAGACGAGGTGAGCGCCATGGTAGCCACACAGGGCGGGCAGGGAGGACACCCACGCACCTGGGGGTAGCCACGCCCGGGGCCAGTGAGGAGATCCACACACACCGGGGACAGTGAGGAGACCCACACACACCCGGGGACAGTGAGAGACCCCACACACATACCCGGGGACAGTGAGGAGACCCCACACACACCCAGGGACAGTGAGGAGACCCCATACACACACACACCCGGGGACAGTGAGGAGACCCCACACACACACCCAGGGACAGTGAGGAGACCCCACACACACACCCGGGGACAGTGAGGAGACCCCACACACACACCTGGGACAGTGAGGAGACCCCCCACACACACCCGGGACAGTGAGGAGACCCCCCACACACACCCGGGACAGTGAGGAGACCCCACACACACACCCGGGGACAGTGAGGAGACCCCACACACACACCCGGGACAGTGAGGAGACCCCCCCACACACACCCGGGACAGTGAGGAGACCCACACACACACCTGGGGACAGTGAAGAGACCCCACACACACACTCGGGGACAGTGAGGAGACCCCATACACACACCCGGGGACAGTGAGGAGACCCCACACACACACCCGGGGCCAGTGAGGAGAGCCCCCCCCCCCCCCCCACACACCCACCCCCGGGGACAGTGAGGAGACCCCACATCCACACACACCTGGGGACAGTGAGGAGATCCCACACACACCTGGGGACAGTGAAGGGTCCTTCACACCACCCCACACCCCTGTTGCTGAGCAGTTGCTTTTCCATGGCTCCATTAAGGTAGTGACACCCGCAGCTGCCCCTGACCCATAAGGTCCCCACTGCACAGGTAAGAGGCCATCCCAGTTTAGCATACACCTTGCTGAGACCACTTGTCTGCGGATGGCCCGTGCAGAGTGCCTGTCACCTCAGACCTGGGTCTTCTGCTGCGCCTCATGGTGTGTTGGCCGAAAGCTTTCTTCTCAGCTGTGGCGAAGTTAAAGAGAAAATGTTGTCTGAATGTGACTGCTCCCTTCAGTGTATATATGGTGAGTGTATAGGTCAGGTCCCCCAGGGGCCACAGCCCCCACGTGTGGGCAGGGACACTGTGTGGAGGCCATGCCCACTGCAGCGATACCACATCTTCCAGTCAGCGCCGCTCAGGCCGCTCTCACGTCGTGACCTGGAAAGGTTTTGTGAAATTCAGATGCCATGCGCTGTGCTGTGGCATCTGTGCGCACGAAGCCTAGGACGGTGGCCTGTGCCCACGTGGGTCTCACAGAAGCACCAGACAGCATCAGCTGCGGGGACACTATCCCTGTTTCCTGAACTGTCCTAAGCTGGGTGTATTTTGTTCTGTAGTAGTCATAAGACAAAGAACCGTTTAATAAGGATTCAGTCAATAACGTACTGCAATAAGCATAATTTTAAAATGTTCATATAAGTAAAAAATGTTAGTCCGTTACAAAAATCTTCGGATGTTTTTGAACCATTTTCATTCTGTTAGGCCACATACTTACAGGATTCGTTTTCAAGGCCCAATAGCAGTGATACCCAGTGACTTCTGTGGTTGGCATTCTTGAAACCAATTCTTACTGTTTTGGGCTTTCAGTTTAATATTAGCCTTTTAATGGTTTGCTATTTCTAATTTGCCTGTAATCCAGAGGAAAATCAGCTTCAAAATAGGTAACCTTTCTTCATTTTTTTAAAGTGTTAAAAAAAAATACTGTGAAAAAATAATCTTTTGTCTTTTGAAGAATGGCTTCTCCTTTGTGAGTGTCCCCCCTACCCAGCTGGCCCCAACACTAAGGATGCCCCTAGGGACCTGGGGCCCTGAGTGCCAGCTGGGGGCTGTGGTCGGGGGCTGAACCGGGCCCAACACCCAGGCCCAGTGCCGCCACCTCTTTGCCTAGATGTCTTCCTTTGTCCTAGATTAAAAAAACAAATACTTAGTTTGCTTTGAATGAAAGCAAATGTGAGTAGCGTGACTGCTCTTGCCTTGAAAAGGGAGAAGCATTATTTAGGCTCCAGTAACTTCCCTTTTAAGGGCCCAGTGTGAGGGTTTTGTGTTGAGTTCAACCCTCCAGATGTTGTCAGGAAGTGAAACCGACATGGGTGGCTGGGTATCTTTAGGTTCCAGCATTCACGTGACCACGTGGTCAGTAATTCTCAGTTGAAGTTGTTACCTGGGGCTGCATTTTAAAACCCATGTTACTGTCATGTTGCCGAATGAGGGGAGTACACTCCTGCACCCAGAAGAACCAGGGCTGCGTTTTCTTTTTGGGCTGAGCATCTTCTGACCCCTCCCTTGTGTCTGGCAGGTGGTTCTACCCAGGCAATAACCCCTACACTGGGACTCCCGACTGGTTGTATGCAGGGGATTACTTCGAGCGGAATTTCTCTGACTGCCCAGATATCTACTGAGGGACTGGAGGGTCCTGGGGCCGGGACCGGAGGCCCGCGAGGCTGGACTCCCTCGGGTGGCCACTCTGAGCTTCGTCGCAGCAGAAACCAACTTTTCTAATGACTGTGGAGATAGCACCATCCCTGATCCAGGATGTAATTCTGATTCACTGTTGATTGCCAAACATTTCACTCTGCTGTGCAGTCTCTTTATAAAGCTTCACATGGGATCATCGTCCTCATTAAGGTTTCAACAGGGAGATTCTTCACGGCGCCCTTTGATGTGGCAGAAATCAGCTGGGGCTTGCTTAGGTGGTGTCCGGCACTCTTGCGGTGATAGAATTTGTAGCTAAAGGAAGTATGGGAAGGGGTCCATGTTCTCCTTATAATGCAGTGGCAAAAGGTTTCTGAAAGCCTTTTAAACTCGAACCAGTGGGGGAAAGATGGATCTTGAAAATAATCCTGCAGAGAGCTTTATAAAGGCCAGGATTGCTTTCTAAATTACGGTAATACAGAAGTGATTTTCAAAGCATCAGATTGAGTGAAAAGTTGTCAGATTCTGTATTTTTTAACAATCTTCAATAATGTAAAGATTACTTTTAAAATATTTAAGTTAAAACTACTTGAATAGTATTTTGCTGAAGAGCAAGATATGCATTAATCATCGGTTTATACTGTCCAAAATGAAGCATCACCACGATCACCTAGGGCAGGCAGAAGCATTGAGTCCGGACTCAAAATCCCAAGACTGCTCCCGCCTCGGAGGAGGCCCGGCTCTTGGGCGTCTGCCCTGTCGCCAGCGAGGCCCGGCTGTCTACGCACACCGTGTCCACGTCTCCATGGGGGTAATTTCTTATTACACTTTGCCTGTATCCATAGCACTCTTGTGTTTCTGTTTTTCCCGGTATGCATGTATAAAATAGCAGTGATAAGAATCACATCTGGTTGTGTGCTGTGGGAGGTTCAGAGGCAGAATCTACTTACAGTGGTGTAATTAAAGTTATTTAACCAAAAATAGGTATGTGTCCATCTCAGCATTCACCTTTATCAAGTGAGTGATTTTCTTTTTTTTTGGGGGGGGAACGGAGTTTCGTTCTTGTTGCCCAGGCTGGAGGGCAATGGTGCGATCTTGGCTCACTGCAGCCTCAGCCTCCCAGGTTCAAGCAATTCTCCTGCCTCAGCCTCCCGAGTAGCTGGGACTACAGGTGCCCACCACCATGCCCAGCTAATTTTTGTATTTTTAGCAGAGACGGGGTTTCACCATGTTGGTCAGGCTGGTGTCGAACTCCCAACCTCAGGTGATCCGCCTGCCAGGCAGCGCAGGAGCTGGGTCTCCCTTGGTACCCCTCAAATGATGGTTCCTCACCGTTTTCTACAGGCTAATGGAAGATTTCTGTGAGGCAAAAGCCACGTTTGCCATCTCTGGGTACAAAGTTCACTTTACAGCCGGACCTTCACTGGGTGGGCTTTGGGAGCAAGGCTGCTGTGGCCAGATGTTTAGGAGAGCGATGGCTCTGCAGAGGGCAATGGCGCCCAGCCGGGCGTTCCTGCCACCCACGCCTCGCAGGCCCTCAGCCCCCGTCGTGCCTGTGCCCACCTGCTCCTCCAGTGCCGTTCATCCCACCGGGCAGCGTGGACGTGGCAGCTGAGAAAAGATGCCAGCAGAGCACACTTATTTTATCATATTTAATAACTGTCAGTGCCAGTCTGCATTAACACAGTCATCAGATTTTTTGGAGGACTGTGTATACATCTGTGAAAACGTTAGCCTCCAAGTTCTGAATGAAGATAGGATGGGTGGCACGTGACATTTGTTTTACATTGAGCAGTTTTTCACCATCTCAGCCGTTCTGGCCATTTTGAAAAGGGCCACAAATTGGCTATGAACGAGTCCTCATGCCCAGTTATGAGAGTTGACCGTGTGTTCTTGAGGATTGGCCAAGCAAATGGCTCATTTCCAAAAACTGCCCTGTGGAGAGGGGACTGGGGGACACTTGTGACACCTGTCAGGCAGCACACATGGTGGATGGCACACCCAGGTTCTCCAAGCAGCAGGAGGCTCTGATGGACCCCCGTCCCCTGGCAGCTACTGCTAGAAGCAGTGAAGTGGACAGAGCGTGGGCGTCAGAGCACGGGGGTCACCACCACCCGCAGGTTCCGGCTGCCTGCCTCTGCCCTAAGTGGCCCCAGCACCTTGGTGCTTTTCAGGAGGGTGAGCTGGGCAGACACAGTTGTCCCAGTGGTCACTGTGGCTGGGGCAGAGGGACGGACGGTCCTTGAGACATCCATGCCCTCGGAATGCTCCAGGTGTGTGGCTGTGGGGCTCCACCATCACTGCCTGAGCCTGGGGTTCCAGGGGGCTCAGCCCACCCTGTCTAGTCTGCCCCAGAGAGCATCAGCGCCACATCAGATGCAGAGAGCAGCTGCCACCAGAAGGCCAGGCCTGCCCCCCCACTGACGCTGACGTCCTAACCTGCAGAACCGTAAGAGAGTTTCTGTCCTTGATAAACTGCCTGGTCAGGGAGGTGTTATGGCAGCGCAGACAGACCGATGGTGGGCTGCGACAAATGGCGGACGCTGGGTGCTGACCTGGGGAACTGGAACTCTGCCTTCCGCTTGGTTGTGACTTGTCTGTTTTTAAAATGCTAAAAAAAAAAACCAAGAGGCGCAGTGACTCACGCCTATAATCTCAGCTCTTTGGGAGGTCGAGATGGGTGGATCGCTTGAGACCAGGAGTTCGAGAATAGCCTGGCCAACACGGTGAAACCCCATCTCTACTAAAAATACAAAGATTATCCGGGCGTGGTGGTGGGTGCCTGTCCCAGCTACTCAAGAGGCTGAGCCAGGTGAACTGCTTGAACCCGCTTGAACCTGGGAGGAGGAGGCCGCAGTGAGCTGAGATCGAGCCACTGCACTCCAGCCTGGGGGACAGAGCAAGACTGTGTCTCAAGAAAAAAAAAACGTTTTAAAAAAAACCCTACCCCTGCGGAACAGTTTTCCCAAGTAGCTGTGCCATTGATGTTCCACCCTAGCGTGACACCTTCCGTCATTTGCTTTCAGCCTGGCAGGGGTATTTAATCTGCATTTCTCTTGTGAATAATGGTGTCGAGCAGCTTGCCACCGTGCCTTTGCCACCTGTGATCTCTTTGGTGGAATGTCCAGAGGTGTCTTTTGCCCACGTGGAGGTGCAGCCTGACTCTGCTGCCCAGCCTTTCACCCGAGGAGCCTGTGGCAACGTGGTGAGCATTGGGTTGTGCTTTCTTTACAGTTCGGGGCTTTTTTTGAGACAGAGTCTTGCTCTGTCACGCAGGCTGGAGTGCAGTGGTGCCATCACAGCCCACTGCAGCCTTGACCTTCACCTCAGCCGCCCAAGTAGCTGAGACTACAGGCATGCAACGCCACGCCTGGCCTTGTTTTAATTTGTATTTTTGTAAAGACGGGGTCTTACTGTATTGGTTAAGCTGGTCTTGAACTCCTGGGCTTCAAGGGATCCTCTCACTTTGGCCTCCCAAAGTGTTGGAATTACAGGTGTGAGTCACTGTGCATGGCTGGGGTTTGGTTTTTTTTTTTTTTTTTGCTAAACAGGATGAACAGAAATCTCCTTTAGAGGATCTCTTAATCCAGATCCTTTAGCCGAATGCACATGTCCTGGTGTGGCTGCTCTTCTAGACACTGTGGGCATTTTGCAGACATCCCATCAACCGCCCTCAGCGACCAATTGGAAGATAGCCATGCTGCGCTGGTCACACGGCCCTTCGCACCTCGTGTGTGCTTCCTGGGCTGCTGAGTGCTCTGGCTGCCACGCCCCACACTCGCACAGAGCCCGTCCACAGGCAGTGGGACGCCCGGCTGGCCGAGGCTTGTTTTTTCTCTGCGGGCGTGCTCACAGGAATGTGGGAATTTCACTTGTAGCCTTGAAGCGTAGGTAGAGTTCTGTTTTTTGTTTTTTGAGCTGTCCCAGGCCACAGGGCCCCCAGGAAGAGGAAATACTGAATCCAGGGTCCTCTGGATTCTGCCCTGGCCTCTGCACACATGGCCCCTGTGGCCCCAAGTGGCTGCTGCTTCACTGTCTGTGATGTAAACAAGCGACACTTGCCTGCCAGCCTCGTGCCAGGAAAGCTGGATTGGGTTTTCTCATTTCTGCCTTTTCCCTGTTTTACACGCGGGCACGAGGGCGGGGCTGCAGTACCAGTGACAAACGTCACTGGTACTTTCCGCTAGCGGGTCACAGAGCTTTGTGTTAGCCTTCTCAACCCATTTAGACTCTGGAACCCTCTAGATTCTTAAAAATTATACAGGACCCCAAAGAGCTTTTGTTTACATGAGCTTTATTGACATTTACCATACTAGAAATGAAGAGGACATTTGAAATTATTTACATAAAAATAACTTGTTAACATAATTTTAAAATGAAAAATAGCTACATTTTCCAAAGCAAAAAACGTGAATCTTTAGATCAACTAAATGTTTCCAGTGGAAGCATTATGATAGTGAAAAGGAACTGAACAGGACAAGCTCTGCCCCGAGACAGTGGAGGCCTGGGCGGTAGAGTCCCTTCAGAATGAGAGGGCTGGGGCTGCCAGCGTCCATGCCAACACATCTCCAGCAAGGGTGAGTGAAGACACACACCTGAGGACCTCAAAGAGCAGGTAAGCACACAGCTGTGCACACACTAGGAGGGTGAGCCACCAAGCACATGGTGACCCTGGGGAGTGGCCGAGTGGAGTGGAGAGTCCAAAGGAAAGACGGAAGCCAGCCTGGGGCAGGCGGGAACCTGAGGACCCAGCACGGCCTCAGCTGCAAACATCTAGTCCTGCTTACCTGGGGCGCCGAGGCCACTGCACCTCAGGGTCCTCGCGAAGCGCCTGACCTATTTTTATTTTTAATATTTTTTATTTTTAGAGATGGAGTCTCGCTCTGTCTCCCAGGCTGGAATGCAGTGGCGCAATCTCCGCTCACTGGAACCTCCAACTCCCCGGGTTCAGGCCATTCTCGTGCCTCAGCCCTCTGAGTAGCTGGGATTACAAGCACGTGCCACCACACCTAATTTTGGTATTTTCAGTAGAGCTGGTGTTTCACCATGTTGCCCAGGCTGGCTTGAACTCCTGGCCTCAAGTATCTGCTCTCCTCAGCCTCCCAAAGTGCTGGGATTACTGGCGTGAGCCACCGCTCCCGGGCCCTCTAAGCGCCCCCGCCTGGCGTCGCTGTAGGCAAATCCCACAGAACAGGTCCCTCTGCAGCAGCCTGCTGGGGCTCCACGAGCTTCTCTGTCGTCTTCGCTTTAGTTTGTGTCAAAGTGATCAGAGTTACTAGACACTGGAGGACGACTGCCGCCTTTTTAACCCGTGGCCTTTCCCATCCAGGCGTCCAGAGGGTGAGCGGGCAGCCAGGTGGTGCCTCCTGACCCCTGCCCTCCGGGACCCCTGCTCTCCCGGACACCTGCCCTCCCGGACTCACCTCTCTCCTCTCGGGCCCTCTCCCCTCTGTGACCCTCCACTCTAGCACCCCTCCCCTCTCTGACCCACCCCTCCCGGACCCTTCCCCTCCGAGACCCCACCCTTCTCGGACCCCTACCCTCTGCCGGAACCTTCTCCTCCCAGACCCCTCCCTTCCAGGACCCCTCCCCTCCCGGACCCCTGCGGTACGACACATTTGCAGCTGAGACCGTGTGACGGGCCTGTCCTCCCCTCCCAGACCCCTGCTCTCCCGGACGCGTGGACTCCAGCTCCTGCCCGGAGTCCGGAAGCGTTGAACCCACGATCACTTCTGTGCGTAGCCCTGGTCCCGCCGCCCCGAGCCGGACCGCACTCCTTGGCCTCCACCTATCCTCTGGCTCCGCCCCACGAGTCGGCCCGCCAGGGCTGGCGACGCCGAGGGGTGGGCTCGGCCCCACCTGAGCAGGTCC
This sequence comes from Cheracebus regulus, assembly GCA_963574635.1. Lineage (NCBI taxonomy): Eukaryota > Metazoa > Chordata > Mammalia > Primates > Pitheciidae > Cheracebus > Cheracebus regulus. The sequence goes on from CAUYQU010080081.1 coordinate 87,051, forward strand.
CCAGCGCCCTGCTGAAATCTGCCTGCGGTCCCTGGCGCCGCCTCTGGGAGCCGCCGCCGCTCCCCTATGACACAGCAACAATAGGGGCCGCTCTGGCCTACGCGCCCCGCGGCCAGCGCTTCCGCCGGAAAAGAGCCGCCGGCGCGGGGGCGGACCGGGGAGGAGCGAGCGCGATGGACGGCCACCCTCGCCAATCGGTGGCAGCTTAGGGCCGGCCGCGCGGCCGACGAGGTCCAATCGGCGGCGAGAGCGGCAGGCGGGGCGGGCCAAACGCGGGCTTCCGGCGGGGCCCGGCAGGCGCCGAGGAGGAAGAGCGAGCTCGGACGGCGCCTCTCGGACGAGTGTGGGCGCGGGCCAGGTGCGGGGGCCGCTGGGCCGGGGACTGCTAGGGGCGACCGGAGGCGGGGACAGGGGCTGCTGGACCGGGAGTGGGGCGGGGGCAGCCAGGACTAGAAGAGGGTTGGCGCCGGCGCGGCGGGCGGGGCCTGCGGGGGCCGGGCCGGGCTGGGCGGGGGCTCTAGGGTCTCGGGCGCCTCCCGGGCTCCGCCTGCGGCCCTGAGAGTGGGGTTCGGTGGGAGGCTCGGACGGGTCTGCCCCGCGGAGGGGGTCGTCGGGGCGGTGCGTCGAGGCTGGTACCCGGCGGAGACGGCGTCACTCCTAGGGCCGGCCCCACTGGTCTCGGCGGGGCTGCCCCGGCCCCGCGCCGACCGCGGGCGGGAGGGAAACGCGGAAAGCAGCCCACCATGGGCTCCAGCGTTTGGGGCTCTGTGGCCGGCCCGAGGCGTGTCCGTGTGGACTGGGCCCGGGAGGCCTTCGGCAGCCCTGGGCGCAGGCCCCTTGTTTCCAAACACCCCGGGTGGTGGGGCTTGCCGGACCGCCGGCCAGTGACCGCCGCCCCTCAGCGCCATCTCCGCGCCTTCAGGATGGCGACCTCAGGCGCGCTCTTCCCAAGCCTGGTGCCAGGCTCTCGGGGCGCCTCCAGCAAGTACCTGGTGGAGTTCCGGGCGGGAAAGATGTCCCTGAAGGGGACCACCGTGACCCCGGACAAGCGAAAAGGGCTGGTGTACATCCAGCAGACGGACGACTCGCTCATTCACTTCTGCTGGAAGGACAGGACGTCCGGGAACGTGGAAGACGTGAGTGTCCCCGAGCCCAGCGGCGGGACAGGCAGCTTCTCGGGCCCTCGGAGTCCTCGCCCCGGAGTTCGCGGTGGGGGCTTGGCCGCATCTGGGGACTGCTCGTCGGGCCGTCATCGGCTGCCCTGCTGATGGGTCGTACTGGTCTTCGCGGGGACAGGGGCGTCTCGGCCACCGTGTAAAATCTTGACGTTTCCGTGTGGGGTGCCGGGGTTGGCGGTCTCGGCCCTGGAGAGCTTGGAGCGCTCTGCGTAGCCGCTTCGCTCGGTCTTCTTTGTTCTTCAAACTCTAAATCGTTCTTCGTTACATTTGAGAGCAGGTCAGAACTGACCTTTTAACTCCTCCAGGAATGTTGTTCCCCACACGTCTCAGAAACCCCGTTGCCACCTGAAAGGCCCTCCCCCGCTCGCCTTTCATGGGGTGTCTCCCAGCGTGGCTTCTCTGCTGTGTGGAGACCCTGCTAGTGAGGGAGCTGACGGCTGAGCTGCCCCCTTGTGCACCCCGCTCCGTCAGACCTGGTCTGGCATCCTCTGCCGTCTGCGCCGCTGACTCTCCTCCTCCTCGGCCTGCCAGGACTTGATCATCTTCCCTGACGACTGTGAGTTCAAGCGGGTGCCGCAGTGCCCCAGCGGGAGGGTCTACGTGCTCAAGTTCAAGGCAGGGTCCAAGCGGCTTTTCTTCTGGATGCAGGTATGGGGCAGGCTTGGTTTTCGTTTAGCTTTTCTTGCTGTCTGCGATTCGGTTAGTAGCTTGCTTGCTGTGTGGTGCAACTGGGTTTTATAAACCAGCAGGCGCGGCCAGGCGGCCTGAGATGCCACCAGGGCTGTGGTGCGTGTTACTGGGGCCGAGGTCGTCTCCCAGAGTACAGAGACCCGAGGCTGGGCTCCGCGCACCCGCCTGCGGTGTGGTGCCCCTGGTTCACGCAATGCCCGGTGCCTCTGCCCCTTGCCAGAGAGAGAGTTCATTGAGGCAAGAAGAGAGGGTCAGAGAGCATGGAGCCGCGAGCACCCGGAGCTGGGGACAGGGTGCCCACACCATCCGCGAGCAGGGCGCGGGACACAGGCGCTCCCTGCCCTCATGGCATGTGTGTGCACACACCCAGAGCAGAGGCAGGGGGCTCTGTGTGGCCTCCAGAGATGCATTCTCCCCACGTCCCTTCCCTTTCAGTGTGTCCTGGAGGCCGTGGGTGTGCCTGGGCTTCCTCTGACCCCCAGCTACAGAGCGCCCTTCATGTCTGGAGGCCACCGCTCATTCTGCCACCTGTCAGTGGCCGTCGGGCTTGTTGTCATTGTGCTGTTACAGGCAGTGTGCAAAGCACTGCCCACGAAGCAGTGTTTTCCGTCCGAGAGTGTGATCTGTAGGTTGAAACAGGCAGCCGGCCTGTGTGGTCAGAAGGCGTGTGCGTTTGCAGTGTGGAGAGAATGTGGGGCTATGCCAGAAATGGAGCTGCCATCCTCCCACCCCCAGCACTTTTGAGAGCAACGTGGACCCTGTGTGACAGGCCTCTGTGGGGAGCTTGTTTGTGTTGCCGATGCAGGCGGCGTGCAGGTGACCTGGGAGAAGTAGCAGGCGTAGCTGAGTGCGCATTAAACTTTAATTGCGGGCACAGATGGGGCCACAGTTCGCCACCTGCTGGTGTAGAACATGTTTTTCCACAGTTTTGCCAAAAAACTGCTCACCTGTTATCCTGATGCTCCCTTTCTTTTCCTGATGACTTTCGTACCCTTTCCCCGCTTTGCCATGAGGGCAGGGGGTCCCTGTGTCCCTGGCACCCTGAGGCCTCCAGAGCTGGTGCTCCAGGCTGGCGGGGGTGCTCTGCTCCCCAGCTCTGGGTACTCGCGGGGTGATGCTGTCTGACCATGCTCTGCACATGTGGCTGCACGCAGGCGTGTGCTGGTCTGTGAGGCCTGCCGTGGCTCCGGGCAGTGGTGTGCTGAGCCAGCATTTGCTGCTTTCCACTGGTTGAAGGAAGGAGACACTGTGTAAAGAGCCACACCCCAGAGGACGACAGGGCTTGGCTTGGCCGCAGCTAAGTGCCTTCGGGGCTCTAGACTCCCTATCTGTGAAATGGGCAGAGGGGGCAGGGCGAGGAGCATTGTGCTCGGGAGGCACCATTGCTGTTCTCTCAGCTGCTGGGCTGGGTCGTCTCCTCAGCACTGTCTGGCCGGGCACACATGCCTCCACCTCTCAGGCCCGTCACCTGTAAGCCAGGTCAGAGGATGGCTGTGGCAGCCCCTGCCCCTGCCCTCACACACCCTGCCTCTGCAGGAACCCAAGACGGACCAGGACGAGGAGCACTGCCGGAAAGTGAACGAGTACCTGAACAACCCCCCGATGCCCGGGGCGCTGGGGGCCAGCGGGGGCGGGGGCCACGAGCTCTCTGCGCTAGGCGGTAACTGTCACGTCTGTCACATGGGAGGCCTGGGAGGCCGGAGTCTACTGCGGGTGACTGCCCCTCCACGCAGGTTGTTTAGAAGTGGAAATAGAAGATGCTAAGTTAGAGGCCCCATTTGTGAACAGGGACTGAGGCTCCATGGGGCAGTCCCCATTCCCACCTTCATGGGGTAAGATGAGTCCTGCCCATTGCCCTGTTTCAAGAGTTCAAGGGCAGCTGAGTGGGGGCCGGGCAGCGCTGTGGGGCTGGCGTGGGGCTGGCATGGGGCTGGCTGGGACAGGCCTGCCTGAGCCAAGGTGTTTTCCAGGTGAGGGTGGCCTGCAGAGCCTGCTGGGGAACATGAGCCACAGCCAGCTCATGCAGCTCATCGGACCAGCCGGCCTTGGAGGACTGGGTAACATGTGCCACCCCAACTCGGGCAGCTTGCGCTGGGAATGCTGTGAGGCCCGGCCGTGTTTCCCCTAAGCTTCTGCTGGCTCTGCGTGGTGTCAGGAGCTTGTGTGTCCCCAAGCTGGTTCCCCTTTGGGAAGGTGCTCGCTGGCCTGTGGCTGGAGCTGAGTAGGCATGGGCTTCTGGGCCCCTAGTGAGGACCCCACCTGGGTACTTTGGAGCATGGCTGGCCGAGCAGCGGGGCTGGAGGACGGGAGTGAGCTGGGGTTCCTGCCCAGGGTCCCCTGGCCCCACATGGCTGCCTGCCTGCTGCTGTTGATGAGTGCAGAGCGGTGTGCTTAGCCCTTCAGAAATACTTGTCCCTTTGGGTAGGACCTGGACTGAGTTTGCTTTGAATCTAAGCACATGAATGGTATAAACGGGAACAGAAGTGACCTCGCCTCTAGCACACAGCCCCAAATGTCCACCCTGCTGCCCCCCAGGACTGTGGTTCCCTGCCGTCCTGCTTGTTCCTGGCTTTGGTGTTGGAAATTCCTGCTCCTCCGGCCTGGGGAGGGCCAGGCACTTCCTGGTGAGCTGGAGGATATGTCCTGACCTCGCGTTCCCTTGCCTCTCGCAGGTGGGCTGGGGGCCCTGACAGGACCTGGCCTGGCTAGCTTGCTGGGGAGTGGCGGGCCTCCAGGGAGCAGCTCCTCCTCCAGGTGAGCCTCTGCACTCCAGCCCCGCCATGCACGCACCGCCGTGCTAAGGGAGGGGAGGTAGGGAATCCTGGCCGGGTGCCCCAGACTCTGCGAGTAGGCCCTGCCGTGCGGGGCGCATCTGCTGCAGCCCTGCTCTCTTCGCAGCTCCCGGAGCCAGTCGGCAGCGGTCACCCCATCACCCACCACCTCCTCCACCCGTGCCACCCCGGCCCCTTCTGCTCCAGCAGCCACCTCGGCAACCAGCCCGAGCCCCGCGCCCAGTTCCAGTAACGGAGCCAGCACGGCAGCCAGCCCGACCCAGCCCATCCAGCTGAGCGACCTCCAGAGCATCCTGGCCACCATGAACGTGCCGGCCGGGCCGGCAGGCGGCCAGCAAGGTAAGCGTGCCAAAGCGTGCTGTCCTCGAGCTGGGGGCCGCGGGGCCTGCTGCCGCTCGGGCACGCTTACCTTCCGAGGTGTGTGCCCAGTGTGCACCTGGGGTGCTCAGGCCATGGGCTGAGCCCCTGCATGCATGCCCTCTGCATGGGCACTTAGGCTGGCATTGAGCTGATGGCCCTGTTTTTGCCCCAGTGGACCTGGCCAGTGTGCTGACGCCAGAGATCATGGCTCCCATCCTCGCCAACTCGGACGTCCAGGAGCGCCTGCTTCCCTACTTGCCGTCTGGGGAGTCACTGCCGCAGACTGCAGATGAGATTCAGAATACCCTGACCTCGCCCCAGTTCCAGCAGGTAGAGGCCGGGCCCAGGGAGTGGGCAGGAGGGAGGAGGAGGCCCTGCCCCACCTTCACCATGGCCGGTGCCTCTTGTGCCCGGCCCCCAGAGCTGGCAGCTGAGCGACGCAGCTGTGGGGCACAGCCCAGGGGGAAGCTCAGCCCTGCACCTGGCTCTTCCTTGCAGGCCCTGGGTATGTTCAGTGCGGCCTTGGCCTCAGGGCAGCTGGGGCCCCTCATGTGCCAGTTCGGTCTGCCTGCAGAGGCCGTGGAGGCCGCCAACAAGGGCGGTAAGTGGCTGTGCCTGCACCTTCAGGCCAAAGCCAGAGGGCAGGGTCCATTCCCGTCTGTCCCCCTAGATTTGCACAAGTGGGGCTGAGGGGGCAAGGGTCAGACGCCACCTCGTGTCTAATGCGTTCCAGATGTGGAAGCGTTTGCCAAAGCCATGCAGAACAACGCCAAGCCCGAGCAAAAAGAGGGTGACGCAAAGGACAAGAAGGACGAAGAGGAGGACATGAGCCTGGACTGACCGCGTGCCATCCGCCGAGGGACCGGCTCGGCCCGTGACGTCGGCAGGCACTTGCGGTGCACGGCACCCCCTCACCTGTCCCACCCACTCATAATAAAGTCTTTTCTTTTACCTGCCACCGCTCACTTTATTTTCTTTTTGCCCAAAGGGAGTTTTGGCTGAACAGGCGCTAGCGTGAGGAGCTGCTGTGGGATCCCAGAGAAAGTCCTCTGAGTTTGGTGTCTGTCTGTCTGTGTCTAGGCCGGTTTCATTCCTGTCTTGAGACTGTTTTTTTTCTCCATATTTAAGTCAACACTCAGTTACATAGAAGTTACTTCTTTTTAATTTTTAAGGAGGAGGAACCAGTGATTTACAAGTCTCCCACAATTAAAAATGGGTGGAAGGGCCATAAAAAGTTATAAAAAACATTTTGCGTATTTTATTCTTTCATTTAAAAAGTTATAACTTAAACCATCTCCAGAAACAAGCTCCGTTGCTGGTAGAGCCTCGAGTCCCAATAAACAAACGCTGAGGAGAGCGTGAGGGCAGCAGGAGTCACCTCGCGGGGCCTGGCAGGGGCCGAGGCGGGCTGCACCCTAGGTGGCCGGGCAGCCACCGGTCCCCACTGCCCCATGGACCTCTGCAGAGCCAGTCATGGTGACAGGGGACTGGTTCACCACCAGCTGCCTCATGCAGCCGCGGTAGGTGGGGGGCCAGGGCTGCGCAGCCATGGGCTCTGGAGGCAGGAAGAGGGAAGAAGGCTGGTTGGAGGACAGCCGGAGTCCGCCGGCCCTTCCAAGGCATCAGTTACCCACCCAGCCTCTGCCTCATCCCGCATCACAGGAGGGTGGGATGGGGTGGGTCCTGAGGGGCAGCCCCCGCCACCCTAGGCCAAGGCCGCACTCACCGGGCAGGCCCCCGAGGTACAGAGGGACTGGGGCACTGGCCACGGCTGCCAGCGAGGGGCCCTCAGTGTGGTTGCTCCACGCATCCACCTCCAGCCGGAGCATGTTCCTGCCTTTCATCACTGCGGGGGTGGGGGGGGACTCCTGAAGCCAAGCAGCTCCCAGCCCAGCCTCTCCAGGCCCGAAAGAAGCCGTCCCACCGAGAGTCTCGCCTGGTTCCCAAGCTGTAGAAGGGTAGGGGTGGCAGGGCGCCTCACCTGCCAGCCGGTGCCACTGGCCGTCACACAGCACTGAGGGGCGGGTCACCGATGTGGAGAACTCTCCTGCTCCATCATCCGCCCGCAGCAGGACCTGGCAGGGTGGGAGGGGAGGGTCAGCTGCAGCTCCCAAGGTCACCAGAACAAGGAGGCAAACCCCACCCTGGCACTGCCACCCCTGCCAGACCTACCTGCTTCTCAGTCACCTGCAGCTGCAGGTAGGGGGGTGCCTGTGCCTGGCCCAGGTGCAAGATCAGGCTGGCGACGGCCAGGGGCCGCACCTCCAGTTCTAGGCTCACGTCTGGCAGTGTAGCTGCTGGGGAAGGGTCGTGATGGATGAGGAACGGGGAGCCCCGTGCCCTGCCCTGCTGGGGCCCAGGACGGCAGCACCGACAGACCTAGTGTGACCACTCCCCCGCTGCCCAGGAAGAACAGGCCCTCCTCCAGGGGGCCCGAAATGCAGGGTGTGACCCCTGCCAGCCGTGTGGGGGCCCCCAGGGGCCTCCTGTGCAGCCTCAGTCTCTTCACGCAGCCGCTGAACCCGACAGTCACCTATAGGGAACAGATGGGGCTGGGATCAGGGCCCAGGGCGGCCGAAAGGCGGTGAACGCTGGGTAGGGGGTGGGGAGTGGGGGCCCGGGTAAGATGGTTCTCACTGGGAGTTTGGAGCTGTGGCTGCTGGCTGGGAGGCCCCCCACAAAGAGGGTGTGGGGCTGGGAGTGCTCCGCCCCCTGGTGCTGCCAACTTGGCCCCTCCTGGCTCCAGGCCCTGGTCCGGTCCACCAGCAGCAGGATCCGGTTCTTCTCCCAACGCACAGAGACCTGGGGGAGAGAGGCGGGGTGGGAGGTGGGAGGCAGGAGGCAGGGTGGGAGGCGGGGGCAGGGAGCGCGGGAGGCGGGGCAGGTCAGGGTCAGGCTGTCCCTCTTCTCAGCCCTTACTGTGTGCCAGTGGCCAAGCCGGGAGCGCTGGCGGCTCTGGACGCGGAGTCGGGGTCCAAGGCCTTCCATCTGAGCGACGACGTGTCCATTACTCAGGAAGAGTGCCAGAGAGGGGCTGCCAGGCTTCACGGGGGCTGCGAAGAGCAGGAGGCCTCGGGGTCTTCGTGGGAGGACGTGTAGCGAGAGGCTGGGCCTAGAAGCCGGGGTGGGTGTCAGCCTGCGCGGCCCCTCTCAGCCCACCCCAGCCAGGCCTGGCCTTACCAGTTCCTGTGTGGGGCCAGGATGCCCACAAACTCCAGCTGACTGGACAGGGAACCCCCAAACTGGTAAGTGTCTCGGGTGGTCCTGAAGTAGGGGGGCAGCATGCAGGCAGGGTCCTGGGAGGGCTGACGGCTGCGGCGGGAGGCCTGGGGGTACGGACTGTGAATGCAGGGGCTGCCCACACGGGGCCCACCCTTCCAGCCACCCACCTCTGCCCACTCACTGCTGGGGTGCCCACCTTCCGTCCGCTGGCCCACAGTCCTCTGGGCCCAAGGGGTGGGGTCTGGGCTGGCAGGGCAGGGGCACAGCCTGTGCTCACATTGGCGCTGCCCACGTTCTGCTGCAGGTCAAACACGCGCTGCGGCCCCAGGAGCCTGGCCAGGGTGGGCAGGCAGGCAGTCAGCAGCTGGAGAAGGCCAGCTGAGATCTCGCCCCCACCCACAACGCCCGCCAGGCTCACCGTTGCACGAAGACGTTGCTGATGCAGCCACTGAAGTTGTGAAAGGTGCCAGACTCAGGCAGGCCCCCCAGGAGCAGCCTCGGGGGCCCCTCAGGCTTCGGCTGGAGCTCAGGGGGCAGCCCCCGGTGGGGCTTCATCTGCTGGAGCTGGTCATCGACATAAAGCCAGACCCTGCGGGGTGGGAGGCCGGAGGCTTGGTTTTTCACCTCCCACCTCAGAGGGAGACACAGGCAGGTCCAGGCAGGCATCTTTCCCAGTGAGAGGCCAGCGGCTGGGCTCACCCTGTGGTGTTGCTGTAGAAGGTGATGTAGTGGGGGGCACCATCGGCGAAGCCCCCCTGAGTTTTCACTTCGGTCCTCAGGAGCCGTAGGGTCACATGGCCCTGCTGCAGGGACACCTGGCATGGCCCATCCTAGGGACAGCAGCCAGGTCAGCCGGCTGGCAAGCCTGGGGGCCCAGACTTACTCCAGCCACCCCAGTCCCGACTGCCCCCATGGCCACCACAGGGTGGGGAGTGAGCAGGGTCCGCGCTGCATGGGTGTGAGGTCTCACCGGTGATGCCCGGTAGTAGAGCAGGGCACTGTCCTGGGTGCTGTGAAAGCCGAAGCCAGAGTAGATGTCACCAGTGAGGGGTGCCACGTTAGGGAGTGCCAGGGGAAGGAAACCGTGGCCGTGGAAAGTCATGGCGCGCCCCACCTGCGGGGAGGCCGTCCCTGAGTGCCTGCGGGCACCGTGCATGTCCACAGATACCACCCCAGCCCAGGGAGGGCTGCTCACCAGAAGGTCGGCAGTGCAGCCGGCGCTAACGCCCGTCGTGTTCAGCCGCTTGAGGTCCACGTACTTGCCCAGGGCCTTGATCCCTTTGATGCAGCCTCGGAGTGAGCCTCCGGTGGGGAAGAGCTGCCGCAGGCTGCGGGGATGCAGGAATGCAGGGATATGGGGACACGGGTCAGGGTGCCACCTCCCAGCCCAGCCTGCCACCCCAACAGCCTGGCCTCAGTGCCCCAGCCCTCAAGTGCTCACCTTGGGGGCAGCTCGTCAGGTGGTGCGCCCCCCAGGTAGTAGGTGTCGGCCTGCTCCAGAGCACTGTCCTGCTCCACGCTGAACACTGTGGCCCGCTCCACGCGCACCAGCACACGCTTGCGGCTGCCCCCCAGCAGGAACACCTGGATCTGCAGGACCGGTGGTGGCTCCAGCGCCAGCTGTGTCCCTGTGGCCTGTCCCACCCCTGTCATCCCACCTCCTCTCCCTGCCGCCTTGGTCCCCATCCTGGTCCTACCGCCTTGCTGGCCGCAGTTAGGGGCGGTGGGGGCTGCAGCGGGACAGCTTCCTTCAGGCCCGCGCCGAAGTCGTAAAGCAGCACAAGGCTGCCTTCTTGCACGGCCAAGCATAGAAACTGGCTCTACAGAGAGGGGCCGGGGTCAGCGTGGGGCGGGGTCAGTGGAGGCTGGGGTCAGTGTGGGGTGGGGTCAGCACAGGGCAGGGTCAGTACACGCTGGGGTCAGTATGGGGCGGGGTCAGCGTGGGGCGGGGTCAGCACAAAGTGTACCACGTGGGGGGTGTGTTGGGCGTACCTGCTGCTTCAGGAAGAAGAGGACCCCGCTATAGGACACGAGCCTCAGCTCTTGTTCGAAGCGCTTGGTGGTGCTCATCTGACTATCGAAGGTGATGCGGGCGAAGCCGGTGCCATCCAGGTAGGAGCCGTCTGTGAGCCACGGGTCTCCAGTGGACTTGGAGCTGCAGGTCAGAGGTTCTGGGGTCAGTAGAGGGTAGGGTGGGTGGAGATAGGGAGGGCAGGCCACACGCACCGGGCACAAGGCCTATCCACAGCCGTGTCCAGCTGGAAGGTCCTCTCAAAGTTGTAGAGGCTGACCACCTCCTCGTTCAGTGTGTCCATCTCGATGCAGCCCCGGTAGCCGGGGAAGTGAAGCAGTGGCGGGGGCTGTGGGCACAGGGCTGGGTCAGGGCTTCTGGCCCGAAGCTCCTCCCCTCCAGGATGGACCAAGGGGACTTCAGACTATAGCAGGACGGACCAAGGTGGAGCCCATGACTCTCCGGGACACAGGAGACTTGGGGCTGCAGAGCCCTGGCCAGCAGGGCTCACCGTGAAGTTACTGGGGTACCCCCCGACGTAGAAGACAAAGTCGTCTGGCTGCAGGCTGAGCAGCCCCTCTGCTCCGGGGGCCACCGTGTCACCCTTGGTTTCCTGGATCATCTGTCTCTCCACTGTGACGGACATGTGGCCAAACTGAAGAGTCCTGAGGGCAGAGGCAAGGGTAGTGAGTAGGCAGGGAGCCTTGCAGTCGGAGGCACCCGGCCTCCCTCCTGGGCCTCCCACCTGTCCAGGCTGACAGCTGCGAACTGTTCCCCAACCTCCTCGTCGATGCTCAGGACTGCAGGGCCCGCGCTGCCTAGCCGGTACACCCAGTGCACCTTCTTGTCACGCAGAGACACACCCATGTAGTCCCCAGTGGCCTGCAGCAGTGACACACAGTAAGGACAGGGGCCAGGCATTTCCAAACAGAGACTGAGCTCAGACTCCATCCACCCAGCCAGCCCGGTACCTGGCGGCTGCCCAAGTACATCACAAAGTGATCCCCGGCACCCTGCCCAGGTACAGGCTCAGGGTCCTGCAGGTAGAACTTGAGGGCGGTGTAGGCAGCAAGGTCGGCAAGATCCCGTGGGGTGCGCAGCTGCACCCATGAGCGTCCATTGAACTTCATGGGGACCTTGACCTGTGGGGCACAGTCCCTCAGCATCCACCACCACACTCCCTGATGTCCACCTTCCTCTGGGACTCTCACCCACCTTGCTGGCGGCCCCCCGGGCCTGGGCAATGAGCCCTCGCACGCGACTGATGCTGGCGGACAGCGCCAGGCTGGCGTTGTGGGCCCCGCGGTTCTCCAGGACACTCAGCTTGGCCAGCAGCTGAGGCAGTGTCTTCTCCAGGGTGGACACTGCAGAGAGGAAGGCATGGCCCTGAGACCTTTGACCCCACCCTGCCCCGCCTCCATCAGGGGCACCTCGAAGACCATGGGCACACCTGAGCGGCCTGCGTCGAGCACCGCCTGGCCTAGGTCCTGGCTCTGCAGGCCCTCGTACTGGCCCTGCCACCGTTCCACGCTCTCCTGCATGGCCCGCAGCTGGGACTGCACACGGGTGGCCATGTCCTGGGCTTCAGCGGCCACCGCCTTGGCGTGTGCAATCTTCTTGCTCGTCTCATCTGTGATGGGCAGAAGGCGGGCTCAGTAGGGGCCGGCAGGGACCATTCTGGCTTTATGTCCCCAAGTCCTTCCGTTGGGCCAGCAACAGGGACACAACCCACTATGGGTCTTGTGAGACCCTCACACCCTGCAGCTCAGTGCAGTCCAAACCTATCCTAAACGCCCCACCAGACGCCTCTCCATGTCAGGATAGGCACCCAGCCTCTCAGGTGACAGCCAGTCCCTGGACATCGCCCTGTGTCATCTCCCACCACCTGGCCCCCACCATCTCTCCTGGGCTTGCTGGGGACAGTCAGCAGCCACAGGGGTCCCTCAGAAACTGGGTGAGATCACATCGTCCTCTGCTTCAAGCCTCTCGGTGGGGGGGCCTGGTCCTCACTGCCCGAGGTCTTGCCAGCTTCTTGGTTCTAGCCACACTGACCACTGTGCCCTCCTGGGTGCCCCTCCTGCAGGGTGCACCGCAATGCCCTCCCCCAGGCTGGTGGCAAGGCACTCCAGCTCCTGGAAGTTGAGTGGACTTAGCAGATCCTCATCTTGCTCACAGCCACCTGACCCACAGCCCTCCCCACTCCACCTCCACTTCTGCCCAAAGCACGTCCCAGCCAGCCGGGCTCCCCAATGGCCTGGCCTGTTGTGTGCTATCTGCAGCCCTGGCTAGTATCCTGTATCTGGCCCCAGGCCACCCACTGTGGGGGTCTCTTTGGCAGCACAGTGAGCGCTCACCAGCCACATGTAACCAGCGCCACTGTCAGAGAGCCTCGAGGTCCACTGGCTGCGAGGGCCAGGCCAAGGATCAGCATACCTGTGTCCACAGCAAGCATGGCCTGCACCTCCTGGATGTGTGCCTCCAGCTGGTCCTTCCTGGCCCGGACGTCTCGGAGCTGGGTCCCGGTGCCCCGGAGGGTGGCCCCCACTGCAGGGGAGGCAGCTTTAGCCCCCAGGAGCCCCAACCCCTGGTACACAAGTGCAGCCCACCTCCACACTTCTCATCCCAGGAAGACCAAGGCCAACACAGTCAGAGAGATGCACAGGGACACTCAGACGGGGTCCCCTGGCCCGTGGGGAGGTGTTCAGTGAGCACAGCCTCTGTTCCCTGAAGGCCACTGGTCCCGCCACAGGCATGGCTGTCCCCATTTTACAGATGAAACAACAGAAGCTCTGAAGAGCCGGCCCTCTGGTTCTAGCAGCTCACACCTTTTTCATTGCAGCTTGGCATACGTGTGGCCCCTGGGTCAGCAGACCATGTATCCTCCTGCCCCTTGTGCCTCAGTGGCAGCCAGTGCCTCGCAGGAGGCCGTCCCTCCCTAGGCTCCCCTGCAGGTCTCCCAGGGGCTGACACACAGCAGCGGGGAATACAAATAGATGCTGTCTCTGAAACTCCTACACACAGAACCAGGCCGTGGCAACCCGCAAACCCCATGCGTGCATGTGCCTGGGGGCTGAGGGTCCCGGGGAACTTAAGATGCCCAGCAGGCCCGAGGGTCCTCATCAGAGCCCAGCACTCACCAAGACCCAGCCTTCGCTGCTCCCGGAGCACGGCCTCCTCCAGTGCACTGCTGTTGGCCAGCAGCTGCCGGGCTCGGCCCACAAGGCCCTGCCGCGTCACCGTCTGTGGATGCAAGGATACGCCGTGGCTCAGACACAAAGGCCGGGGCCGTGGGAGATGCAGGCTGGGGGACTGGCGCTCCCGCTGGAGTTGCAGGGAAGGTAGGGCCTCACCGCCCACGTGTGGTCCGCCTGCTGCAGGGCCTGGCCAGCGGTGTCCTCAGCAGCCTGCACAGCCTGCAGGATGCGGCTGTAGGCGCTGGAGGCCTCGATGGCCCTCTGGGTGAGGCGGTCCTGGTTGATGTCCAGGATACTGCTGAGCGGAAGGCACGGTGGAAGGAGCAGGTGAGTCGGGCAGCCAGACCCCCTCGGCCTGGCTCTCACGGGCAGCTGTGCCAGCCGCACTGGCGCCTGCCTGCCCGCTAAGTCCTGCCTCCAGGCCTCTGCCCGTGCCTGTCGCCTGCCAGGTGCGCCATTCCTGCCTGCTCCTGTCACTCTAGGCCCCAGCTTGCCGTGGAGCTGAGGACGGCCTGGCTTGAGGACTACCTCCTCAGCCCCTAGGAGCCCTCCTGCTGGACCAGCTGGCCCACCCTAGGCCCTGGCTGCATCCCCAGGGTAGGCCCAGGGCCCCTCCTCTCCAGGCCACACACCTGGACAGGTTGAGCGCCAGCTGGCCCAGCTGCTGTGCATGGGCCTCGGCAGCCTCCACCAAATGCAGCTTGCTGCCCGCCGGGGAGAAGGTCCGCATCCTCTGCAGCAGCGGGGTCCAAGCCCCATCCAGGCTGGCAGCGAGGCGCTCCAGCTCCTGAAAGTGGAGTGGGCTTAGCAGCCCCTCATCCTGCTCACAGCCCCCTAACCCATGACCTGAGGGCGGCACTTGCACACAAAGTTGCCCACAGGCCTTGGGGGGAGCTGAGGGATGGGGCGGTGATGGGATGGTGACGGGGATGGGGGCTGCACTCACCTCCTTGGCCTGGTCCAGACTGTGCAGCAATCTGAACACGCTGGCCAGGGTGTCCCTAGCTGCATACAGAGCGGCCCTCAGGGTAGCATTGTCCCAGGACAGCTCCTGCTTCCTTTGCTGAAGGCAATGTGGGGGAGTTGGGGACAATGAGGGGTGAGAAGAGAATGTGATTGGGTGGCCAGTGGGGCAGGGAAGGGGGATTAAAGAAGGGTGAATATTGGGGGGAGGGGGTGGGGGGGGGGGAGGGGAGCGGGGGGAGCCGGGAAGAGGAGCACCAAAAGATACCAGGTCCTCACTAGGGCTACCTCCAGACGCGCCTGGTGACGGCGGGAGAG
>CAUYQU010080083.1:0-53802 GCA_963574635.1 Cheracebus regulus
TTCAGCAAAGTCTCAGGATACAAAATCAATGTGCAAAAATCACAAGCATTCCTATACACCAATAATAGACTTAAAGAGAGCCAAATCAAGAACGAACTGCCATTCACAATTGCTACAAAGAGAATAAAATACCTAGGAATACAACGAACAAAGGATGTAAAGGACCTCCTTAAGGAGAACTACAAACCACTGCTCAATGAAATAAGAGAGGACACAAACAGATGGAGAAACATTCCATGCTCATGGTTGGGAAGAATCAATATTGTGAAAATGGCCATACTGCCCAAAGTAATTTATCCCCATCAAGCTACCAATGGCCTTCTTCACAGAACTGGAAAAAACCACCTTAAACTTCATATGGAACCAAAAGAGAGCCTGCATAGCCAAGACAATTCTAAGCAAAAAGAACAAAACTGGAGGCATCACGCTACCTGACTTCAAACTATACTGCAAGGCTACAGTAATCAAAACAGCATGGTACTGGTATCAAAACAGAGATATAGACAAATGAAACAGAACAGAGGCCTCATAGGTAACACCACACATCTACAACCATCTGATCTTTGACAAACCTGACAAAAACAAGCAATGGGGAAAGGATTCCCCTGTTTAATAAATGGTGTAGGGAAAACTGGCTAGCCACGTGCAGAAAGCAGAAACTGGACCCCTTCCTGACGTCTTACACTAAAATTAACTCCAGATGGATTAAAGACTTAAACATAAGACCTAACACCATAAAAACCTTATAAGAAAACCTAGGCAAAACCATTTAGGACATAGGCATAGGTAAGGACTTCATGACCAAAACACCACAAGCACTAGCAACAAAAGCCAAAATAGACAAATAGGATCTAATGAAACCTAAGAGCTTCTGCACAGCAAAAGAAACAATCATTAGAGTGAACCGGCAACCAACAGAATGGGAAAAAATTTTTGCAATCTACCCATCTGACAAAAGACTTATATCAAAAATCTGCAAAGAACTAAAACAGATTTACAAGAAAAAAACAAACAACCCCATTCAAAAGTGGGCAAAGGATATGAACAGACACTTTTCTAAAGAAGACATATATGAGGTCAACAAACATGAGAAAATGCTCATCATCACTGGTCATTAGAGAAATGCAAATCAAAACTACATTGAGATACCACCTCACACCAGTTAGAATGGCGATCATTAAGAAATCTGGAGACAACAGATGCTGGAGAGGATGAGGTGAAATAGGAACACTTTTACACTGTTAGTGGGAGTGTAAATTAGTTCACCCATTGTGGAAGACAGTGTGGCGATTCCTCAGGGACCTAGAAACAGAAATTCCATCTGACCCAGCAATCCCATTACTGGGTATATATCCAAAGGATTATAAATCGTTCTGTTATAAGGACACATGCACATGTATGTTCTTTGCAGCACTGTTTACAATAGCAAAGACCTGGAACCAACCCAAATGCCCATTGATGATAGACTGGACAGGGAAAATGTGGCACATATACGCCGTGGAATACTACCCAGCCATAAAAAAGATGAGTTCATGTCCTTTGTAAGGACATGGATGAACCTGGAAACCATCATTCTCAGCAAACTGACACAAGAACAGAAAACCAAACACCACATGTTCTCACTCATAGGCAGGTGTTGAACAATGAGAACACATGGACACAGGGAGGGGAGCATCACACACTGAGGTCTGTCGGGGGGAAATAGGGGAGGGACAGTGGAGGTTAGGGAGTTGGGGAGGGATAATATGGGGAGAAATGCCAGATATAGGTGATGGGGATGGAGGGAGCATAGAAGAGGGGGCAGATGGGGCAACCATATTATCCTAGGCATCTGGGAAATGTAGCCACTCTCCTTTCGGTGAGGATACCTGCCTCTTTCCCCATCTTTGTCCCCAGTACCCTAGGGAATGGCAAAGCAAATCTTGTTCCCAGCCCCTCCTGCCTGCCTGGAGTCCAGTCGACTTATGAGTCCCCATTAGATGCCTCTCCCCAGGGCTGCTCCACTCTTTGGAGGTCAGTCTTCATAACCTTCCTCCATGCTGGAGCTGCCTCCCGGCCCTTCCTGCAGGAACCCGCTTGCTGTGATCATGGCTGTAAAGCCCATAGTGAGGGGAAGAGTGAGCATGGCTGGTCACCTTTTCCCTGGACAAGGAGTCTCATTCACTCTGGCCCACCCCAAGGATATTCACATAAACAGAAGAGCCCTCAGCACCCCGGACTAAGACAAGCAGATGCCCCAGCCCATCCTGCACTGGGCCTAGGCATCCTGGAGGCCACCCAAGAAGCCACCCTCTCCCAAGCCCTGGCAAAAGCGGAGGGAAGGTCGCATGATTTCTCCTCTGTTCCCCGACCTCACATCTTCCCCACCTCCTCATCACAGTCCTCGTGGGCCCCTTTCTTTCTCTTCCTCTTCTTGTCT
Source organism: Cheracebus regulus (assembly GCA_963574635.1). Lineage (NCBI taxonomy): Eukaryota > Metazoa > Chordata > Mammalia > Primates > Pitheciidae > Cheracebus > Cheracebus regulus. The sequence continues at coordinate 2,420 of CAUYQU010080083.1, forward strand.
GTCTCCTTTTTTTCCTTCTCTGGGAGGATGTTGTCAATCCAGGCCAGATCGTGCTGGGAAAAGATGAAATCCAGAAGCCTTCGAACAATGATGAGGCCCAGGATCTGTGGCAGGAGATGTGAGAGAAACTAAAGTTTTGTGAGAGTTTGGAGAAAGCTGTGGCCTCAATGCCCAAACTCGGGCATAGATTCTTTTCTCCCTTGGTCAGCTGAGTTCAGGGACTTTTTCTGGTGTCTTTGGAGCCATCTTGACGCTCCCATAAGCCATTATTCACCTTCCCTCCACTGTGATTCCTCTCGTCTGGACTCTCCTCAGGTGAGTGACTATGCCTACCAGTGACCAAGAAGGACAGAGCCTGTGACAGCTGAAGTAGGGAGCCTCAGAGGAGGCCATGGGCTGGAGAACTACAGTTACTCTTTAAATTAGTGGTTCTCAGCTGGGCACGGTGGCTCACACCTGTAATCCCAGCACTTTGGGAGGCCAAGGCAGGCAAATCCCTGCGGTTAGGTGTTCAAGACCAGCCTGGTCAACATGGTGAAACACTGTCTCTACTAAAAATACAAAAATTAGCTGGATGTGGTGGCGCATGCCTGTAGTCCCAGCTACTCAGGAGACTGAGGCAGAAGAAGCGCTAGAACCTGGGAGGTGGAGGTTGCAATGAGATGAGATCATGCTACTACACTCCAGCCTGTCCCACAGAGCAAGACTATGTCTCAAAAAAAAAATAATAATAATAAATTACTGGTTCTCAAACTTGAGCATGCACCAGGACTGGGAGGGCTTGCTAATACACAAATCGCTGGATCCCCCCAGTTTCTGATTTAGCAGGTCAGGTAAGGCCCGAGAATTTACGTCTCTAACCAGTTTCTCAGTGATGTTGATGCTGCTGGTCCAGAGGTCATACTTTGAGACCCACTGTCCTTCTGCCTCCAATTCTGAGAGCCGCTGCCCTCTTTGTGAACAGAAGTTGGATAAAGTATACTGTAATATCTGGATTTTTAAAGGGAAAGCTTAGAAAGCTGGTTCTGTTCAGGACGAAGAAATTAAAGGAAAAGCAGTGCTCTTTGGGGAGGATGCAAAGTTGACCTTTGAATAAGCTCAGGGGCCCAGGATGGTTGTGATGTGTACGGTCCTTTCCCCACCAAGAACATTCATCTGGATTCAACACTGGTTCCTCCCTGACAGTACTTGGGAGCAAGTACAGCCTGGAGGTCAGACAGACCTGGGTTTTAAGAATCCTGGCTCTGAAAACAACTCAGTGGTTGCTAGGGGGAAGGGTGGCAAGAGAGGCTGTCTGCATAGGGGCAGCAAGAGGGCACTTTTGGAGCTGTTCTGCATTGTGACTGGTGGTGAAACTACCACTCCGTACATTTGCCAAAACTCATAGAACTACACACTGAATAGGTTGGGGGTGTGGGTCTTGCTCTGCCCTGCCTGGCTGTGTTCAGATTCACTCACTCATGCTCTCTGAGCCTCACTTTCTCATCTGTAAAGCGGGGTTACTAGTGCTTCAGGGGCTGGTACGGACTCAGTGAAACTGCACCCAGTAAAGGCTAATCAAGACTGCTACTGCCTTTCCCTTCGCCAGCTCTGAGGCCCATGAGGGCACTGGGGGAAGGATCTATCTCCCTTTCCCTGCAGTGGGGGTTCTCAACCCTGGCTGCACGTTTATGCTCACCTGTAGACCATGAAAATACCAAAGTCTGGATGTCCCAGAGATTCTGATTTGATTGGTCTGGGTTGATTTTCATGGGCAGCCAGGGTCGAGACCGTTGACTAGACCCTCCCAGGAGTGCACACTCCAAGTTCCCCTCAGTGTACTTACTTTGGCCCCTACCCCAGTGCCCTCAGGCTTTCCCCAGACATTCGCTGACACACTCCAGGTGCCTGGCAAGGGCCCCGGCCACTGCCCTAAGTGAGTTATCTAGAGGGCAAATGCAACGTGTTTTTGGCTTTGGGTTCTTTTCACTTCTTATTTTGGAATAATTTCAAACTTATATAATACTTGCAAGAATAGTGAAAGAACTGTAACCTTTCCCGAGCTCAAGCTTTATATATATTGTCACTGGGTTTTGACGTTTTTGATCTCTGACCCTAGTTCTTCCCCCACACCCCCATTCACTATTTAGCTTTCCAAATTTAGCTATCTTGAGTGATGGAAAGATCTATATTTAGCATGCATCGACTTCTGACACTGGTTGGCATTTTGGCAGTGGAAACTCCTGGTTGAACTGATTTGCTTTATGCGTCCCTCCCTGGAGCCAGGAGGTTGGGTGGCTCCTGCATTCTTGCTGAGTGGCCCTGACATTCCTTCCTCCGCCTCCTCTCTGCCCCACCCCACACCATCTGGCCTGGATTCCCAACTCGAATTGGGTCATTCTGTGCCAGCCTCTGCGACCTGAGGGAGCCAGGCCACAGCTGAAGGGAAGGCAGAAGGTGGCGCGAGGGGAGGTTACACTGCACCTCTTGCCTAGGCCAACCTGCCGGGCAGGAGGTGGAGGCCCGCACCCACTTTACCATGACCGGGAAGATGATGGCAGCCACCGTGGACTTGAGGATCCAGAGCACGGCCAGGCAGAGGATCTGGACCAGGGTGAAGAGGTGGATCCGGCGCAGCGGCACGTGTCGCAGGAAGGCGTGGTCTGGCTGGTGCTTGGCCGGCATCAGGAAGAGCTTGCAGCGTTCCCAGAACTGGGGGGACAGTGTGGGCTCAGCCAGGTAGCTGGGCCCCAAGGGCCTCGTGGGCCCCAGTACCAGGGGAAGGGGTGCCTGGGTGGGGTCTCAGAGGGGAAACCCCCTGCTCAGGCCTTAAGGATGCACGGGAGTGGGGCTGGAGGTGTCTAGACAGATACATAATGGGGTCTTAGAGAAAGGATCCTGAGCCCTGGGTGAGGGAAGAGCCCTGGAGCTGGCCACAAAATGGACATTGTCCATATTCAAGGAAAGTGCAAGTTAACTGTAACACAAACTGTTTAAGAATTCTGGGATTTCGGCCGGGCACAGTGGCTCACACCTGTAATCCTAGCACTTTGGGAGACCGAGGTGGGTGGATCACCTGAGGTCAGGAGTTCGAGACCAGCCTGGCCATCATGGTGAAACCCCATCTTAAAAAAAAAAAAAAAAAAAGAATTCTGGGATTTCATGGTAAATACAGTACAAAACAAAAATGTTTTCTTTTGCATAGTTGCCTTAAGGAAGAGAGAGAGGTACAGTGAAATGCTCACTGGAGTCGGCTCCTTCTGGCTTTTGAATTCTGACCTTCCCGTCCCCATCTGTAAAATGGGGATCAGAGAACCTAATTACATAGATTAAATTATATCAGGCCGATGAAGTGCCTAGCATAGTTATTTTGCCTGGTATTATCAGTAAGTGGCAGTATCATTATTACTATTGTTCTTTAATTGAATTAGGACAATTGGGGACAATGAGGACAACTAAATTGGTGGGTCTTGGTGACATGGAACCAGACTTGGAATGCTGACTGCAGGTATGCAGCCTGGGAGGGAAAGCCTTACCTGGATGCCATTCAGGGAGGCCACGCCCATGTAGAGGAAGACCCCGTACAGCACCGGCAGGGGGATGCACTGGAATGAGAGCAGAGCTTTGGATTGGCTTCTCCTGGGACGGGTGCTTGGCCACCCTGCTCTGGATGACAGTGTCTCCTGACTACAGAGGCAGCTGGGGAGCTGGATATTTGGGGGAACCAGGAGTCAGCAGAGCTGGGGTGTGGATGGGGGTGGAGATGAGGGTCACTGGGACTGTACTGCCCCTTCTCTGGCGGGGGTGCTTGGCCCAGCATGCGGCTGCTCTCTTGGCCTGGCCCCTCATTGTGCCATTGTGCTGTGTAGAAGCCATGTGGTCTGGCTGAAGAAACGCCTTCTGGAAAGTGAGAAGGCACCACAGACTGCCCCTTTCTCATTCCTGACAGCTCCTTCCCACCTCCAGCCTCAGTTGAGGGCCCCCTAAAGCTGCTCAGCCTACAGGGGTATAGGGACCTTTAATGAGCTGACCTACATCAGCAGGGAATACCAAGGACACTTAACAGAAATCACACATCAGGCCAGGCATGGTGGCTCACACCTGTAGCCCTAGCACTTTGGAAGGCCGAGGCAGCTGGATGACCTGAGGTCAGGAGTTCAAGACCAGTCTGGCCAACATGGTGAAACCCCATCTCTATTAAAAATACAAAAAAAAAAAAAAAAATTAGCTGTGCATGGTGGCACATGCCTTTAATCCCAGCAACTTGGGAGGCTGAGGCAGGAGAATCACTTGAACCCAGGAGTTGGAGGTTGTAGTAAGCTGAGATCATGCCACTGCACTCCAGCCTGGGTGCCTGGGTGACAGAGACTCCGTCTCAAAAAAAAAAAAAAGAAATAAAAAAGAAATCATGCATCAATGCATCATACACAATCACATTAAAAGGAAGCAAAACAGAAGTGTGTAAACTAATCAGCGCTCATCACCAACTAACCACGAATAGTTTGGTGGGTACCCTGCCCTCCAAACTTGCACACAGGCAGCTTGTTTGCTTTTTCAAACATGGGATCATAGAATTCTTCCCATTCACAAGAATGATTCCAAATCTTTCACAGCCTTTCAAAGCATTCTTCCGCTGTCTCTCTCAGCTGTTTCTGCCCATTACCTCTTCTCCTTCACCTGCAGCTATGGCTCCCCATGGTGAGCAGAGGATGCTCCTCCTTGCGGTCATGTTAGAGCACTCTGGAGCACACAGAGCACTATGCCAACACTAAAAGGGCTTTAGAGGAATTTTTGGCCCCTAAAGAATGCTGTTCTTAGATTTGAGGGTTTTTTTTGGAGACAGAATCTTGCTATGTTGGCCATTCTGGTCTCAAACTATTGGCCTCCAGCAATCCTCCCACCTCAGCCTCCCAAAGTGTTAGGATTACAGATGTCAGCCACCATGCCTGGCAGATTCGGTTTTTTTTTTTTTTCTTTGAGACAGAATCTCAGTCTGTCTTGCCCAGGCTGGAGTGCAGTGGTGGGATCTCAACTCACTGCAGCCTCTGCCTCCCAGGCTTAACCAATTCTTCTGTCTCAGCCTCCTGAGTAGCTGAGATACAGGAGTGTGCCACCACACATGGCTATTTTTGTATTTTTAGTAGAGATGGTGTTACATCATGTTGGCCAGGCTGGTCTTGAACTCCTGACCTTAGGTGATCCACCTGCCTCAGCCTCCCAGAGTGCTGGGATTACAGGCTTGAACCGCCATGCCCGGCCTGATTCAAGCTTTTTAATGCAAATACTTGTATGTTAAACAGTGTCGAAATAGACATACACAATGAAACCCTCTCTACAAAAGTAAATAGTCTCTGGCCATTTAAAATAGATCTTTAAATAAACAGAATGCTTGCCCTCCTGTGTGTGATTTGTTTCCCCCACAAAGTAAATATTCCTTAAAAAATGCTAGTCTCCTACCTACTGCTCAGGTATGCCCAGCACCAATTCTCAAGCCAGAAATATTTTCCATTGTAAATACAGCAACTAGCATCATGATTCTTTAGCCTTTGTTTCTTATGGGTCACCTCTGAATGAATTTTTTTTATTTATTTTGAGATGAGGTCTCACTCTGCTGCCCAAGCTGCTGGCATGATCACGGCTCACTGAAGCCTCAACCTCCTGGGCTCAAGTGATCTTCATGCCCCAGCCTCCCTAGTGGCTGGGACCACAGGCATGCACCATCATGCCTGGCTAATTTTTGTATTTTTTGTAGAGACGGGGGGTCTCGCTATGTTGCCCAGACAGGTTGAACTCCTGGCCTCAAGTAATCCTCCTACCTTAAGCTTCCAAAGTCCTGGGATTATAGACATGAGTCACCATGCCTGGTTATGAGCTGTTTTGAGATATTGAAAGAGGGAAAATAGTATTGGCAAAAGGTTGAGGCAATTACAGATAAACTTAATTCAAGAAAGGAAAGTCTTGTGTGGGCACTGATCAAGGGAAAGGGAGACTGATGGGCGATTGGCTGGAGTGGAGAGCAGGGAAGCCTGCTGGGAACACCTTGCTTTCTGGAGTCTCTCCAGAAAGAGACTGTTGTGGGGGATGCCTGCCTCCATTGTACCCCTATTTGATTTAGTCTCTTAGCTGTCGTGGTGGGACATGAGCAAGAGGAGCTTCAAGCTGGGTAGGAAAAGGTCACCCAAGTCCCAAGACTTCCGGAGCTCAGGTGACCTTCCTGCCTCAGCCTTCTGAGTAGATGGACTACAGGCATGTACCACCATGATTGGCCTCCCACTGCAAGTTTTAAATTTCATGAGCCCCAAACCACAGCAATGTGGACACAAGTCACATTCAGGAAGTTCCTGATCTAAGCAGGGCTAGAACTTGGCAGAACTTTCGGAGGGAGGAGTATCCTCCAGAAAGGTGAGAGTGGCCCTGGGAGGGATGGGAGAGAGGATTGGCGATGATAAAAACTGCAATATCGGCCGGGCACGGTGGCTCATGACTGTAATCCCAGCACTTTGGGAGGCTGAAACGGGCAGATCACCTGAGGTTGCGAGTTCAAGACCAGTCTGACCAACAAGGAGAAACCCTGTCTCTACTAAAAATACAAAATTAGCTGGGTGTGGTGGCACATGCCTGTAATCCCAGCTACTCGAGAGGCTGAGAATGGCTTGAATCCAGGAGGTGGAGGTTGTGGTCAGCCGACATCACACCATTACACTCTAGCCTGGGCAATGAGAGCAAAACTCTGTCTCAAAAAAAAAAAAACAACAACAACAACAACAAAAAAAAACAACTGCAGTATCACAGAAAACAATGGTGACAGTGTGGAAACATTACTTTGGCCTAATAAGACTGTGCCTTTTTCTTTTTTTTTTTGATATGGAGTTTTGCTCTTGTTGCCCAGGCTGGAGTGCAATGGTGCGGTCTTGGCTCACTGCAACCTCTGCCTCCCAGGTTCAAGTGATTCTGCTGCCTCAGCCTCCTGAGTAGCTGGAATTACAGGCATGTGCAACCACGCCCAGCTAATTTTTGTATTTTTAGTACAGACGGGGTTTCACCATGTCAGTCAGGCTGGTCTTGAATTCCTGACCTCAGGTGATCCGCCTGCTTCAACCTCCCAAACTGCTGGGATTACAGGTGTGAGATACCGCACCCAGCTAAGACTGTGCCTTTCTTAGGGGGCCGATAGGCCAGTGATCCCTAGCTATGTGGGGACGCTCTTCCTGCCTGAGGCATTCACTCTGCTTTCTTAGACGACGAGGCCCTGTGTAAGAGTGCAGGGTCTCACCTTCAGGATGGGAGCCAGGAAGACAGAGATTCCTGTCAGGATGAAGACGATGATGCCAGTCACTCTCTGTTCCCTGGCAGAGAAGAGCACATGGTCAGGGTGCACCAGGAAATGCCTGCCCCTCTGTGGGCGCCTGAAGCTTGTGTCCAAGGCCATGGCTTCGAGGTCTTCTGCATGGAGCTCTGCCTGGTTCCCTGAGGCCCAGCTGATCCATATGTGGGAAGACAGGCGGCCCCTGACTGGGGAGAGGGCATCTTGCAGGGGCACTGAGGGCTGTTCAGTGTAGTGGCTCATAGCCGGGGTACTTGAGCAGAACTGATGTGGGCTGGATCCCGGCTCTGCCACTTGCTAGTTATGTGGCATTGGGCAGGGCTCTGCCCATCTTGAGCCTCAGTATACACAGCAATAGTGGCACCTATTGTTGAGGATACGTGCGAGATAAATGCTATTACTCTGCCCTTTGATTGTAAGATCTTGCTTTTGTCGGGCACAGTGATTGAGGATCTGGAGAAGGGGGTCTGGCTACCAGCAGAACAGGTGTCAGGGGTGGGAGGCAAGCGAGCCCTGTGGTTGGGCAGAGAAGCCTCATTTGGGCAGGCTGGGCAGTCCAGGTATCCCGAGATAGGGGGAGAAGTTCTTAGGGCAGTCACGTAGGAGAACGCCAGGGTTTGGTGTAGTTTCACCTCGGAAGTCCTAAGGGGCTGAAGATGCACTTCTCTGCCTAACGTGGCACATGAGAGAAGGGGCAAGGGAAGAAACAGGAGTGACAGGCAGGGCCACAGACGGGGAGCAAGGGTGGTCCTGGGATAGGCTTCTGAGGAGGCCGAGCAAGACCTGAGCCCGAGGAGGGCCGTCGGGGCAGGAGGGGCCTGCAGGGTCTTGAGGAAGCGCAAAAGGGCAGGACAGCACGAGGCCTCGGGTGGGACCTTGGATGGCCGATGCAGGTGAGTGGCTGGTGTGCGAGTGTGTGTGTGTTTATGGCTGGGGGATGCGTACTGCTTGGAGTCTAGTAGGTAAAAGCCCCACTTAGAGTTGGACTTCTGTCTGTCTTCTGCCCGCCCTCCAGGGATAGCACTCCTGTCCCTGTGGTTCTTGGGCCGTCAGAATATGGGCCCTTTTTGTCTAAATCCTTTGGTGAGACAGGTAAAGCGAGCTTCCCCTCCCTGAGTGAATCCCTCCCTGTCGGGTGATCCCTAGGCTTTGACCCCTCCTACCTGACTCCCAGGAACTGGGGCTGCTCCCCAGGTGCGCTGGTCTCCGTCTCCATCTTGAGGCTGTCGATGTGGGCAATGGAGATGACCGTGGCAGCCACATACCAGGGGAGCCCCATAAAGGAGCATAAGGCCATGAGGATGCCCACCCAGAACAGGTCCAGATGGTAGCCAGCTGCCTTCTGCAGGGGTGGGGGAGGGGAGGGAGAAGTTTCCGGGGAGCTGGTTCCTCCTGGAAGCAGCCATTCTGTGGAACATGGTTCAAGGACTCCCCCTGCCTTCCAGAGGATACTGACGAGGCCTGAGGTGCACCTTGCAAGGACTGCAGAGGTGGGTGGGTCCCACCACCCCATCTGAAAGGGTGAGCTGCCGAAGGGACACAGGTAGTGGAAGAGAGGGATGCTCAAGCTTGGAGAGGCCCTGGGTTTGGACCTCTGGGGAGAAGGGCCCAGAAGGTGGCCACAGGGTCTCGGCAGTTCCTGAGTGAGGGAGCCCAGCTGGGACAGGCCACACCTAGAGTGGTCCAGACTGAGATGGGGAAGGGGGTGGCCCAAGTCTCCTCAGGCTCACAGGCTGGGTGGGAGTTTCAGAGACCAGAAAGGCTAAGGAAGTTCCTCTGCCTCGGTGTTCTAGGCTGTGCCCCCATCTGGATCTGTTGATTTTCAGGTTCACGTTGGGAGATAAGAACTCAAGGCCACTTTGGGAAAGACAGGGAGCCTGTGCCCAGTGGCTCAGCCTAGTTTGGTCCTGGTCCTCAGAAAGTCACTCCAGCCCTGGTGGCCTTACCCACATCTGGAGGTCACATTTCCTCCTCAACACACCAAGTGGGAACTCCAGTCTTCTGTCCTCATATTTTCCTGGCCCAAAGCATTGAAAGAAGCATCATGTTCTTCCTTTGCTCCTTCTGACTTCTGGGAAGAAAGAGGTTAATCCTCTGCTCCTAGTACCGGCCTTACCTTCAGCTTGTTCTCCTTCCGGTTGACAATGACGGCGGTGATCTGCTGGTCCATGAAGATCAGGATGGTCACCAGCAGGGCAGGCAGAATGCTTGCTGGGTAGACCCACCATGGGTTCTTCCCAAAGGGGGCCACGAACCAGCCTCGGTCAGGCCGTGTGGGCTGAGTGGGAGCAAACAGAGAGGGGCCCTTTCCTGTCTCGCTTGTCCCAGGGCACTTGCCACCTGGCCTGCTGTCCCACCTCCTCGACTTTCCCTGACCTGGGGCACTTTTCAAGTGCAATCTTTTCCCTTAAACACATTAGGTACCCGCAACTTGAGACTAAATTCAGACATGGGAAGGAGCATGCATGCAGACAGTGTCTGTAAAACTAAGGAGGTAATTTGCTGCAATAGCCCTGGGATTGGGCAGGAAACGTGGAGGTGTGGATCAGAGGACAGCCAGGAGAGAGAATGCACTCACTGCAAATAACAAACAGCAGAAATGAGGCCCAACAGAAAAGAATAAAGAAATGGGTGGGCTCAGGGCCAGCTGCTTCCGCCTCTCCTGAGTCACCTGTCTGGGAGCATTCTAGAATTGTCTGTAGAATGCCGAACATCAGTTCAGTTCTGCATATTAAGGATGAGGAACTATCTGTACAGGAGCTGGTTTGAATTTCATCTTTTTTTAATTTAAGAAAAAAAAAGAGTCACTTTAATTTCCAGGCCAACACGAGTTGTATGAGATGTGTTTAAGCTCCTTAGGAGAACCCTGAAACAATATCTTGAAGGTCAAAACCTCAGAAGCTGAGTAGGGTGGCTCATGCCTGTAATCCCAGCATTTTGGCAGAAGGATCACTCAAGCCCAGGAGTTAAAGACCAGCCTGGGCAACATAGGGAGACTCCATCTCTACAAAAAAATACAAAAATTAGCCAGGTGTTGTGGTATGCACCTACAGTCCCAGCTACTTGGGAGGCTGAGGCAGGAGCATCACTTGAGTCAGGAGGTTGAGGCTGCAGTGAGCTGTGACTGCACTACTGCACTGTAACCTGGGCAACAGAGTGAGACTTTGTCTAAAAAAAAAAAAAGAAAGGAAAAAAAGACCTTAAAGACAGGGAGGGGAAGTTCTAGAATCTGGACTTCCTTCTCTGGTGAGATGCTTGGTACTTTTATGAGGGAGTAGCTCTGAGTTTAGCTACAAGCATATGTCACTGATTCTGGACTAGTGAGTGATCTCTAAGCAGTGGTTCTCAAACTTGAGCATACTCCAGGTCACCTGAAGGGCTCGTTAAAATGCAGACTGCTGGTCCAACCCCCCAGCTTTTCTGATTCCACAGGTTCCGCTGAGAAATTGCATTGCTAACGAGTTCCCCTTGACAGCAATGCTGTGATATTGGTCTGAAGATCACACTTCGAGAATCACTATTCTAAGGGATCAGTTTCAACAGCTCCCATTTGGGCCACCTTGTAGACTACCAGAGGTTAGGGAACTGGAGACCCTCAAACAGGAATCAAGAGGCTTCCACTGGGTTGGAGGGTGAATTCCAGTGTCTTCCTCACCTCATGGCTACACATCAGGATTTCATGGTGAATGTGTCACTCTTCCCCACCCTACCTCAAAGGACCGGCTCCTGGGAGCCAGTGTTCAGGAAAGGTGGCGCACAGACAGAGAACTAACATGGTGTCTTGGCTGAGAGAAGAGAGTTTGATCAGCACAGAGGGGAAAGAATCTGCAGCTGGTGGGCAGGCAGACTGGATGCCCAGAGAAGGGGGAAGGGGCAAACCTTGATGACACTGGGCACGTGCAGCTTGGGGGTTTCCAGGCCGAAACAGGCATCGATTCCACAGAACATCAGGATGGAGAAAACAATGGAAAAGTCAGCCACCAGGGCCCGGACCTGCAGACAGGAGATGAGCAAGTGAAAGCAAGTGAGTGAAGCACCCACCCAGCTCCAGGTAGCCCCAGTCCTCAGGCAGCAAAGAGGTGAACTGTTACAGTCCAGGCTCTGAAGGTAGCAGAACTAGGCTCGAATCTGGACTCTGCTCCTTGCTAACTGGTGTGAGCTTGGGGAAGCACGTTATCTCTCCAAGCCTCAATTTCCTTCTCCGTAAGTTGGAGATGATGCTAGTATGTCCCTCAAAGGTATAAGTGAGCTGTGACACATTTAGAGTGCTTTACACACGGTAGTCAATGTAGGAGTTGTTATGATCCATGTGGCTATGGCAGCCACTGCCGAAGATGTTTTCTGGTAGACAGTCTGAACTGGTGCACCCAGCAGGTGTGTAATGAGGGCAAAGGCTGAACTCTGAAGCAAACCTTAGCTCCTACAAACCTGTGACAGGTTACTGTACCCCACCTGGGCTGGGAGGGAGGCTCCCCAGTTCCACTGGGACCATTGGCTACTCTCAGACCTTTTGTCCACCAAGAGCCTCTTGTTCCTCTGTTTCTCAGGAGGCCCTTCTAGGCCAGGTTCTGAACCTGGAGGCCCTTCCTAGACCAAGTTCTAAACCTGACCTTCCTGCCCATTCTGAATCAATGTCCTCCAACCTCCCCTCCAAACCAACTCTAAGCCTAGAAGTCTCACAGCAGAGAGTCTCCCAATGTCTACCCTGTGGCCTTTTTTATGTCTTTTCAGAGAAGTCAATTTGAAGGGCAGGGAAAGGTGACAGTACATTGACTTCATTCCCTTCTTCTCTTTAAATTTTTATTGACATAACATCTGTAATTGGTTAAAAACCCAAAGAGTGGAAAAAGACTTACAGGGAAAAGCAAAGTCTCCCACCTCCCCTTTTCTCAATCCAGCCCCACCTTCCAGATCCACCCACTATGTCTGCTTGACTTTACTTCTTCCAGAGGTTCCCTCCATATCATTAACGAATATGCATATACTTTAATATTTTCATTTACTAATTTAAGGGATTATCTATCAATAAGAATTTAGCTTTACTTATACTATACCTCCTGTCCTTTCCTTATTTCTAATCTTTGACAGTTAATTTTCAGCTCCTATGGGTTGCCTTTGTACTTTCAAGTTATGTAATGAAACCTCTCTTTCCGTTAGCCTTGGCTAATATCGCTCATTCTCCATCTTGCAAGGTGAGGACCACTGCTTTTACCCTCCTACCACCTCTCTCCTCCCTTCTCCCTTCCTTCCTGTTATACCTCCACTTTGACCTTTCCACTGTCAAAGCTGAGAACACTCATAACTTGTTCTGTAAACACATGCCTTGTGTGTTTTATGTATAAGTCAATTCCAAAAGTTGAAAATTAGTAATAACTTTATATTATTATGATCATGTAAATATTAGTCACAGAAGAACCTAGCACAGTAGTGCGCTAGGTTTATACTTCCTTTTCTATAATATTTCTAGCATACAGTTCAAAACTATGTGAATGGTTATTAAGTTAAACCACATGAATTTGCCATTTTTTGTATGTTGAAACAACCAAATATGGGCAACTTCACATGGCCCAACCAAATCAGAGCGTGCCAGTTGCTCTGATGTATCTGTTTACACTTCCACCTACTGCTTTTCATCTCCAACATCTGGTGTGCCAAGACCTTTATCTGTCTTCCAATCTGATGAGTATGAAATGGTGTGGCCTCATTCCTCTCTGCAACCCAAAATTCCAGGAGGCAACTGAGCAACTTTTTTTTTTTTTTTTTTACTTTTTAATTTTTTTTTTAAAGATGGGGTTTCACCATGATGGCTGGGCTGGTCTTGAACTCCTGACCTCAGGTGATCCACCCACCTTGGCCTCCCAAAGTGCTAGGATTACAGGCAAGAGCCACTGCGCCCGGCAAGCAACTTTTAAGTAATGTGAGGGGAAAAAAAGTTGGTGATGCAAGAACTTCATGCCACACGAATTACTTTTTATCCTTCAGGCAACAGATAGTTATTTTCAGATACAGTGACTGCTTGAGAATTTTTACATAAGAGGAGATTAGGGATATGTTCTGGGCTGGAAGTGGGGAGGAAGGAAGAGAACTTGTCTTGAGGATGCACTTGTGCTGTAAGCAAATTATTTTTTACTCAGTTTATATACTACGAAGCTCCCTAAGGCACCTTTTATTCAGTCTTTAGGAAATTTGAGAATAATTAAACTATTTATAGCAGATATTTTATCATTATGATTAGAAGCAGTAGCAGCTGCAATATTTAGTTAAGGTGGCTTTAGGGGAGTGTAACAGAGTTTACGACGGGAAAGTGTTGCTAAGATTCTTCCCAGTACCCCCACCAGGGCATAGTCACTGCTTACATATGCAAGTGCTATTTTGATTAATAAATGTTTTATTTCAGCCACAAACAGATAGAAAATAAAATTTAAAACAGCAGTTAGGGCCGGGTGCGGTGGCTCATGCCTGTAATCCCAGCACCTTGGGAGGCTGAGGTGGACGGATCGCCTGAGGTAAAGAGTTCAAGCCCAGCCTGGCCAACATGGTGAAATCCTGTCTCAACTAAAAATACAAAAATTAGCTGGGCGTGGTGGTAGGTGCCTGTAGTCCCAGCTATTTGGGAGGCTGAGGCAGAAGAATCGCTTGAACTTGGGAGGTAGAGGTGGCAGTGAGCTGAGATCACGCCACTGCACTCCAGCCTGGGTGACAGAGTGAGACTCTGTCTCAAAAAATAATAATAAAAAATAAAATAGCAGTTAGCTTTTATGATAGTATAAAAAAATCAAGTACCTAGGAATAAATCTAATAAAAAATGTTCCAGTCTTCAAGATCAAAATATATAAAACATTACAGAGAGAAAGAAGACCAAAATAAATGAAGTATACCATATTCATAAATCAGAACACTCAAAATTTGAAAGACATAAATTCTTCCCAAATTGACATACAGAGTCAAGATAATCCCATCAAAATTCCAACAAGTTTTTATTTTGGTGAAATTTAAGATGATTCTAAAATTCATGTGGAAATGGAAAGGGCCGAGAAAATATTATATAAAAAGGACAAAGAGAGAGCTTGGGAGACAAACATATAAAGACTTACAAGCTACAGAAATGAAGACAGTGACACTGATATATAAATAAACTGGTAAAACAGAATAAAGAACCCAGAAACAGACCCTGACATATAGGAATATTTTATATATGGCAAAGGAAGTATTGCAAAGCAATGGAGAAAGAATGGTCTTTAAAAAATACTGGAACAATTGACTATTTATATAAAATCACAAAGAAACAGTATCTCACAGTCCACATCAAAATCTATTCTGATGGATTGCAGATCTAACATGAAAGGAAAAACAATGAAGCTTTTAGAAGGCAATATACAAGACTATCTTCTGCCCAATATTTTCCTTGAGGAAAGTTTCATATATTCAATTAGAATAAAACTAAGAATTTCTGTTAATCAAAAGATACTATTAAGGATGTAAAAAGAAAAAAATAGTCACAGAGTGGGAGAAGATTTCACAACACATATAGTCACAAAAACATTTCTACCCAAAATATATAAAGAACTCTTGCAAATCAGAAAGGCAGACAACCCAACAGAAAATGTGCAAGAGCCAGATGCAGTGGCTCATGCCTGTAATCCCAGCACTTTGGGAGGCCAAGGTGGGCAGATCGCTTGAGGTCAGGAGTTTGAGACCAGCCTGGCCAACATAGTGAAACACTTTCTCTACTAAAAATACAAAAATTAGCCGGGTGTGGTGGCAGGTGCCTGTCATCCCAGCTACTCGTGAGGCTGAGTCAAGAGAATCACTTGAACCTGGGAGACAGAAGCCGCAGTGAGCCGAGATCGCACCACTGCACTCTAGCCTGGGAGACAGAGTGAGACTCCAACTCAAAAAAAAAAAAGAAAAGAAAAGAAAAGAAAATGTGCAAGAGATTTCAATGGGTACTTCCAAAAAGAAAGTCAGCTGGCCATATGGTCAATAAATACAGGAATAGCTGTGTTTTCACTTTCATTAATCATCAGGAAAGTGAAAAACTAAAAAAAACAAACCGAGATACTACTATACAAAAAGACTAAAGATAAAAGCCTGATGATACCAAGTGTTGTCAAGGGGACTGGCCAACAAGGGAACCCAGTTCTCTCTGACTTAACTTGAAAAACCCCAGGGAGCCAGTGCTCACGTGGAGTCCATCCTGTCAGTGGACCAGAACCCTCTCTGGGGAACTCAGCAGTGGTGAGCTTACCTTGGTAGGAAAATAGCGGCTGAATTTGAACTTCTTCAGGGTCAGGGTCATGGAGTATGTCCCAAAGAAAAGGATGAAAGACATGAGCGCCAGGTCTGGGATAAACTTGCAGGAGTTCCCAAGCAGGCGCCCGCCATAGCTCAGACACTCTTTCTTGCTCAGTAGGGACCAATCCAGCGCTGTGAGGTTAAGGGGGTTGTACTTGGAGACCAAGCACAGGAGACAGTGGGTCAGCATCTTCCTGGTGGGTCAGCTGTGTCCTTCCCCCTGCAGTTCCCAGGCCGCCGGCATACCTTCCCACCCTCTGAGGGACCCCAGCCCTCCCGTCCACGATGGTGACCTCAGCAACAGAGTGATGTTCCTGGGGACCAGTTGGTTCATGGAATGACAAGCTCCCTGGGAAGATTAGGAGCTCACATGTGTTTCTTCATCGTGCTCTAAGATGCACTGCTGTGCTAGCAAGGAGGAAAAGTGCAGAGGGAGGATGCCTTCCCCCTCAGCAGGCCTGGCTCCCATCAACCAACCACAGGTCCTGTCGCGCCTCCTTCCTGGAGTGTCATCTTTATTCTCTCCCCTCCATCCTCTCTGTCACACCCTTTCACATATGAGGGCTCACATTCCTTTTTCAGTCCCCTCTTGAGTCATTTCAGCCACTCCCCACCTTGGTGTCCCACATGCCAAAAATCCAAGGCATACACAACAGCTAATTTTTATATACAAATTATATATACATATATATATTCCTAAGATTGGCCAGGCATGGTGGCTCATACCAGCAATCTTAGCATTTTGGGAGGCTGAGGTGGGGAGATCACTTGAGGTCAGGAGTTTGAGACCAGTCTGGCCAACATGGTGAAACCCTGTGTCTACAAAAATACAAAAATTAGCTGGGTGCGATGGCATGTGCCTGTAATCCCAGATACTTGGGAAGTTGAGGCAGGAGAATTGCTTGAACCTAGGAGGAGGAGGTTGCAGTGAGCCAAGATCGCACCACTGCACTCCAGCCTGGTTGATGGTGAGACTGTCTCAAAAAGAAAAAAAAAAAAAAAAAAAAAAAAGGAACAGCCAGCCAACCTACAGAGTCCTGAGGATTATAATTACAACTGCTGCTGCTTTTGCCCACTAAATTTGAGGATGGTTGTTACGCAGCAATAGATAGCTGATACAAGTAAGGAAGTCAGAAACTGTTCTTCATGGCACACAACTGTTCCATATAGGACTGTCTTGCATTCTGGGCCCTATCTACTGAGTGTCAGCTGCATCCCTCAATCATCAAAGCAACTTAAAATGTTCCCTCCAGGGTAGCATTCCTCTGCTGCCCTCCCTGGTCTGGCCCCACATCCCTTTCCCAGCTTGTCTCTTGTGGTTCCCTGTCCGAGCCCCACCCTCACCTCGTCTTAGCTGGCCTAGCCCACCCACTAGCCTCTGCACAGGTTTTGTGCTTTTCCTCTGTTGCCCTTCTGTCTATGCTATTCCTTCTCTCTGCTGAGCCAACTTTTCTCCAACCTTGAAGACCAGATTGCATTCTACTTCCTTTTTGAGGGTTTCCTTGGCTTCTCTAGCAGCTTCCTTTCCTGCTTCAAGATTGAAGTACACATTTCGCCTATATTTAATGCGTGGTGCATTCTGTTTATGCTGTCCTATAACTTTTCAGGTTCTTCTCCACAAATACATTAAAAACAAATTTGAGGACAGGTACCGTGTTGGCTTCTCAGATGTCTTTTTTAGCCTTCAGTGTGCACGGCACCTTGCCTATAACAGGGATTCAGAAATAGGCACTGACTGATTCTGTACTTTCTCTCTGAAAATAGGTATTTGGCCAGCCTGGGCAACACAGTGAGACCCTGTCTTTACAAAAAATTTAAAAATTAGCCGGGCATGGTGGCTGATGCCTGTTGTCCCAGCTGTTAAGGAGGCTGAGGCAGGAAGATCACTTGAGCTCAGGAATTTGAGGCTGCAGTGATAATACGATCATTCCACTACATTCTAGCCTGGGCAAAACCCCCTGATCTTTGAAAAATATTCAGTTAAATTGCCAACTGGGATGTGTGTAGGCAGAGCAGTCAACTGCCTAGGCAAGAACAACTTAAGAAGCAATCTTGGGGACAGTAAAAGCTCACAAATGTCCCCCAAGTCCTACCAGGTGCTACCTTCATCTGGAATTGAACTTCCTATCGTTAAGCCACTATGGCCAGGATGCTGGCTCCTGAAGACCACTGTCATTATTGAAAAGACAGACCATACCTTAGGCCCCAGAGACTAAGGTTGTGCAAAGGACACATTTGATCCATTGAGGAAGAAACACTAATAAATTCTCTGGGGCTGGAGAATGGCACTGTTGGGAATTGGGGGTCCTAGGGAGAAAGAGAAGGAAGAAGGCAGAAAGATGAATGGGAGACTTTGCTTAAAGCTTTGTGCAGCCCTATTTACCATTCCTCACCTCTACCTCCCCTTCCTTTGTGTGTGTGTCATATTATTATTATTATTATTCTTGTTGTTATTGAGACAGGGTCTCACTCTGTCACCCCAGGCTGGAGTGCAGTGGCACAATTTTGGCTCACTGCAACCTCTGCCTCCTGGGGTCAAGCAATTCTTGTGCCTCAGCCTCTCAGGTAGCTGGGATTATAGGCATGTACCACTACACCCAGCTTGTATCATATTATTAATACACATAGAGCTGGACACAGTGTTCCGCTTCTGTAATCCCAGCACTTTGGGAGGCCAAGGAAGGTGGATCACTTGAGCCCAGGAGTTTGAGACCAACCAGGGCAACATGGTGAAACCGCATCTCGAAACCAGCCTGGCCAACATGGTGATACCCTGTCTCTACCCTGGGAGGTGGACGTTGCAGTGAGTCAAGATTGTGCCACTACACTCCAGCCTGGGTGACAGAGCAAGACTCCATCTCAGAAAAAAAAAAAAAATACCCAAAAAGGCCAAAAAAACAAAAACATGGAGTTAACAGAATGAGGCAGGTTTTTAAGTGGGATGTTTACAGTGTATACCTTTAAAAAAAGTGCGCATTTACAAAGTTCTTCAGGTGACCCTGACATACGGCTGGAGTTGACCTCTGCAAGTCTGGGTGGCCATAAGTTGGTCTCATTCCAAAATATTTTCTCACTCCTCCTACAAACAGAAGTACTCAAATGTCTGACATAAGAGGAAAGGACTTACCAGAGAAGCGTTGGTGTCTGGTGCCAGTTGGGCTGAAGCATTGAACACGGTTGTATTCACTGTGGATGAGCACATGACAGGGCAGCGTCAGCAGCTGTCGGGCCAGGAGCTGCATTCCCAACCCCTTCCCATCTCCCTCCAGTTCCTCAGAGCCAAGGCCTGGCTTCCACTGTGAGGGCAGCTCCCTCTCCACCTTCCTCACTTTGCCCCAGTTAGGGAAGGGCTGGTGGGACAGAGCCTAGGCCACAACTCTGACAACCAGCTGGGCCAGGACAGCACCTGCCTGACAACGATAGCTGGTTTTAAAGATTGAAACAGGGAATCTGGGGCCACGACAAAGTGCTAAGACAAGCTGGCGGATAACGTGCCTTGTGAATCCCCACTGGTCACTGTGCTGTTAGACTTAAAAATGTTCAAAGAACTTATTCTGTGCCATGCCCTATGCCAAGTCCTTACGTATATTCATGTATTTAATTCCCGAATCTTCACCAAATATGCCCACTTTACAGATGAGGTAACTGAGGCCCAGAGAGGTTATGTAATTCACCCAAGGTCACACAGCTCATGCTTGGAGCCATGATCCCATCCCAGGAAGGCTGGTCCAGAGTCTATAAACTTCCCAGCTCTACAGAGTGAACTTCCCTGACCTGTTCATCTCCATGGATACATCCCTTCTCTTCCAGCCCTCCTTTTATTATTATTATTATTATTTTTGAGATGGAGTCTTGCTCTGTCGCCCAGGCTAGAGTGCAATGGCATGATCTTGGCTCACTGCAACCTCCACCTCCAGGTTCAAGCGATTCTCATTCCTCAGCCTCCCAAGTAGCTGGGACTACAGGCATGTGCCACTGTGCCCGGTTAATTTTTTATATTTTTAATAGGGACAGGGTTTCACCATGTTGAGCAGGCTGGTCTTGAATTCCTGACCTCAAGTAATCTGCCCACCTCAGCCTCCCAAAGTGCTGGGATTACAGACATGAGCCACTATGCCCGGTCCATATGTGCTTTTTCTTAAAGGTCAGCTAGTCCTGACAGAACTTGTTGCTTTGATATTATTTTTTCTAATCTGCCAGATGCAAGTTGAGGAAAGTTAAACCAAGGTCCAGGCCCTGAAGCAGAATTGGGAACCCAAATGTGCTGCTCTCAGCGGGTGTCTCTGCATCCCTTGCTGGGTACTTCCCTGCGCTGGCCTCAGTGTTCCTAATTGTATGTGAATCACTTGAGGGTCTACAGGGAGGGTTTCAAGGAATCCCAGTCGCTCGTCTCTCCTTTCCAGGTGGACCCTTCTGCTCCCCGCTTCTGTGGTCTGTCCTGCTTCCCCTGCTCCTCATTCACAGGGCCAGGCTCCACAGGGATGTGCCACCCACAGGAAGCCAGGCTTTGGAAGCCTGCTGCCCTCTCTCTTCCTCCTGAACTGCAAGGTTGCAGGCAAAGGCCATGCCTGCCTCACCGTTCTCCTCCAGTGAAGGCAGACCAAGTAGTCCCTCGGCAGCAGGTCTGGGGAGAAAGGGAGCGGGCCCGCCAGCCAGCTTGCTGGCAATGTCTGAAATGCAGTGTAAACCTGATGTGGCTCCTGCTGGCTGTCCACAGTTGGTTAGAAACCCAGAAAGAAGAAGAGTATGTCTCGGGGCTTTTCCCAACCTCCAACAAGCTGTCCACAGGGCTGATGCGACCACAGGGCCCAGCTATGTTGCTCACTCCCAGGCCAGCTGATGCTGAGTGGCTAAGGAATTTTGACTTGACCCAGGACAGAATATTCCTAGAAGCTCTACAAACCCAGAGGTTTGTTAGGATTGTTCTGAGGAAGGCTTCATTTATTAGAAACTGGGGTCATCTACTGCCTTTCCTCACATCAGTGACCAAAAGAACATGATGTACAATTAATGATGGAGACAGAGAAGCCGGGCAAGAAGGCTGGCTCAGGGCTCCTGGCTCAAATGCTAGAGAACTCCTGGCTGACGCTTGAGCCTGGGGAGTTCAGATGTCTTTTTCACTACCCAATGTCTTCGGACCACCTTTGATGTCTTCTGCTTATGCTTATCAATTCTTTTATATTGAAAACTTTGTAGGGTTTATCTGAAAGTCAGTTGAGATGAAGATGAAAGAAATATTAACATGGAAAATTTCAGAAAGGGTCCAAGTATCAAACATTTTTAAATTCCAGTGTTTACAACGTGGTACTCACTTGGGATTGAAAGCAGCCAGATCAGTGTGTGCAGCATTCATAAACAGAATACAAATAAGTTACAACGGAAGCAAAAGCAAATGCAAAGAGAGTACCCCAAACAAGCTTTTATGATGAAGAGTGACAAAGCGTGAGAGTAAACCATAGTAAGACTGGGCTTCGCAGTAAAACTAGGAATACGGGCTCATTACTAAGTAGGTGGCCTGCAGACTGGGAAAGAAACCCTCCATAATTCATCCCCCTCATCCCAGTCTCCTAAATGTATAGAATTTTCCTTTCCATATTATCTTAATCAAAACTAACTTATTCCAGTTCTGTGAAGAAACTGAAATTTAATCTTATTTGGGTTTAGTGGCCAATAACGCCCCATTATTACTGATAGTTCAATAGAGCAACAGCTCTCAAACTTGAGAGTGTGTCAGAATCAATTGGAAGACTTAATATACGTCTAGTTGGACCCTACTCCAGAGTTTCTTTTTCCTCTCTCTTCCCTTCCTTCCCTTCCTTCCTCTTTCTCTCTCTCTCTGAAATAGAGACAGGGTCTGGCTATGTTGTCCAGGCTGGTGTCAAACTCCTGAGCTCAAGCAATCCTCCTGTCTCAGCCTCCTGATTAGCTGGGACTACAGTTGTGCACCACTATGCCTAGCCAGAGTTTCTGATCAGCAGGTCTGGGGCAGGAGGCTAATAATTTGCATTTCTAGAAAGTTCCTTGATGCTGCTGGTCCAGGGACCACATTTTGAGAACCATGACAGCAGCATGACCCCAAAAAATGAGGTAACATCAGCTACCTGGGCAAAGTCAAAGAGGAAGATATTTGGGAACAGGTGGCTTCATTATGTCGCTCATAATGCACCTTATACACTCCTATGGCCCTTGTTCCTACAGCACCCCTGGGTTTGATTTTTCTTATGGACAGATGATTCTCAGAATGGCCAAAGCGGCCAGGCCCAGTGGCTCACACCTGTAATCCCAGCACTTTGGGAGGCCGAGGTGGGTGGATCACCTGATGTCAGGAGTTTGAGGCCAGCCTGGCCAACATGGTGAAACCCCGTCTCTACTAAAAGTACAAAAAAAATTTAGCCTGGCGTGGTGGCACACGTCTGTAGTCCCAGCTACTCAGGAGGCTGAGGCAGGAGAACCGCTTGAACCCGGGAGGCAGAGATTGCAGTGAGCCGAGATCGCGCCACTGCACTCCAGCCTGGGCGACACGAGTGAGACTCCATTTCAAAAAAAAAAAAAAAAAAAAAGGTAAAAGCTTCTCATATAGCCCTAGAATTTGGATCATTTCTAAAAGAGATCAAGGATGTGTGTTTCTAGAAGCTATGTTTGTGTAAAATTTATGTCAATGCAACACTGAATCTATAGTATAGAAGATACAAACACATGGGAGGGTCCTGATGGGGCTTCCAGGGTAGAATCTAAAGGGCCTGCCTGCAGGTAGGATCCCCTCTGGGGAAGCAACATGCCTTGGCTCAGGATGAAGGGTAGCTTCACCTGTCATTAGATTTTAGTGGATTAACTCAAAATAATGACAGGAAAAAAGAAAAAAAAGAAGTATGGACTTCTTTACAAAATCAGTGCAGTCACAGAGGGAAGGGGGTATGATCAACACTGAGCTCCCGAAGGCAGGACATCATTATCTCCCACAAGGCCTAAAGTAGGGTACACAATTATTGTGCAGCAAATATTTCGGATTGACTTATGATTGATTTTTTTTTTACCCACAGTAATGTACTAAGGGGCTGAACAACCCACTATCCACTTATTTCCTTCAACTCAATTGGGGTATAGATTTGGAAACCCCACAGGAGTCCCAGGAGACCAGCAGGGTGTGCATTGAAAGCCCTCTTTTACAGCCAGGGAAATGGGGGCTTGGCGTGACCTTGGGTGGTCTCTGGACCTCAGTTTGCTCTCTGTGAGTCCAGCCTTGGTACTTGGAGATGTGTGCATAGACCTCCTGCTCCTGCTCTGCAGCACCCTGGGCACTCTGGGCACATGCCACTGAAGGCTCTCAGGTGCATGATCATGACGATGAAGGAGGCTCAGACTCTATGGGAAGCCTTAACTTATAGAGGACAGGTTTTTGGCCAGCAAGTAACTCCACAGGTGTGGCACTGGGTGTTATCAGGTTGACTCCACCTGTACAGGAATCCTTTTTGCAGTATCCCTGGCAGATGGACATCCAGACAGTGTCCAGGTAATCTACCAACTAAAGGGGCTGAGAACTCCCATGGTGGTAACTCCCACCATTGTAGGTTCTTTCTTAAATTCAGCCAGCATCTGGCTCCCTGGAGCTTCTGTTCCCTGTTCCTCATTCTGCTCTATATCCTGTGGTTTCAGAGGGTGAACACAGCCCCTCTGTGACATGACAGTTCTCTCATCACTCTCATATCCCTAAGAGGCTGACTAAGTCCCAGTTCTCCAACTGTTCTCAGATGGCATGGTTGGCAGAGCCTCCACTCTGGACATGTTCCCATCTGTGTGGATGTCCATCCCTCAGGTGTGGTCTCACCTTACAAGGTATGTGACCACATGGGCAGCACTGTGTTGGGGACAGCTCATCATATCATGACTTGATGGAGCTGGGAGGAACTTCAGGCACCATCAGGTCTATCCCTGGCTTGGAGCAGGAACCCCTGGGCAGCAGGATCTCCTCACAGGTGTGGCCTCTACATTACCCCACACTGAGACAAAGCATGTCTTACACCTTCTTGGGGTATACCTGTACCCTCATGATGATAACCCTGTGACTCTTATTAGAGCTACTATCCCCTTGGTTCCTTTCAGAAACTGGGTTCAAGACCCTGTATTTGCTCCCTTGGAATAGTAAGCCTTTGGCTGAACAGCCCCTCCCCAGCAGTAGGAGTAGAGAGCTGTGGTGAAGGGTCAGGGGACTTGGGGGGGGCAGGTAGGCAAGGGCCCATGGCATGTCTGGGGTTACTGGTCACCTGTGTCAGGCGCGACGCACTCGCACTTGTAGGTGGTGATGAAGTTTGGCTTGAAGTCCACATTGATGGGATAGGACTTGAAGGCACCGATCATCTTCTTGATGGCATCATAGATGAAGATGAAGCTGATGAGGGTGGAGAAGCCCTCCTCAGTGAAGCGGGTGATATATTTGATGATAAAGCTGGCATCTGTGGCCACTAGGATAAGGCACTGGACAGCTGAGTGTAGGCCAATCCAGAGGCGGAACTCCATGTAGTCCAGGCCATTGCCTCTGGAAGGCAGAGGGAAGGTGAGGGGCCTCCAGGCCAGGGCTCCTGGCTGTGCTTGGCTCCTCAGACCCACCCGAGTGGCTTATCTGTCCTCCTATGGCACAGATGCTCTTCCAGGGACTGTGAAAGACTGGGGACTGGGACAATTCTGGGGCACAGTTGTCTGATCTTTGAGATCACATGGGAGTCCAGTATTTATAAGTAAAAAAAAATTTTTGAAGATCTTATGGGGTAGGCAGAAAGGTGCTAAGACATCTCAATGCTCACACAGTTGGTAACAGACACCAGAGTGAGTGAAAAACAGGAAATTTTAGAAGAACACGGCTGAGCAGCCCTTGGAAATGGTCTAGTCACAACCCTCATGTTGTAGAGGAGGCAACTGAGCCTGGAGTAGTAATGGGAGCTGCCTGGGTCTGGGTGTAGCCTTCTGATCTACAGCCCAAGACTTTTCATACACTACGCTGCCTATCAGGGCACCATTGCTCACAAACTGAGTGGCATGAATTTTCTCCTCTTGTCATGGCCAGTCCCTATGGGCTGTGCCAATATGCACTAAGATGTCTTAAAGGCAGGTAGCTGGCAGGAGTCAGGAGGGGTCACTGGTTAGCCCTTCCCATGGTTAAAGATGGCTTTGGCACCTCTGTACCACCATCTCCCCTTCGGGCCTATTCCCCTGCCCTGGCTTTGGCATACTACCACAAGTGTGACTGACAGCAGGCACTGGGGACCAAGGGACACCTACTTGCTGAAGTCGAAGAGGAGTTTCTCAAAGATGAGGATGGGTCCCGTGCTGCTGAGAATGATGAGAGGCTGTCCCGAGAAGAGGCAGAACAAGGAGCCAGCCATGGCAGTGCCCAGGAAGCTCTCCATTACTCCCTGGGGGCACAAGGAATGTGTGGCTCAGCATAGGCAGGAGAAGGGGTCTCTCCACACAGGCTGCAGCCCAGTGATCTCTCCAAGGACCCAGGCCACAGTGTTCATCCTTCATTCTGGGCCCTTTCCTCCCTAAATCCTGCTCTCCATCTCCTACTCCCTCTTTAACTTGCCACCATGGCCAGTGTCACTCTCTTTAATTCCATCTGGATAAAGGTCCCATGTGAATTCCTTTTGGCACCCAGGGCCTAGAAAACAGTGGATGTGCTTGTCCAATCTACTTCCAGAAGACAGCCCATTTATCCATCTGATTATTCATTCATCCAAACATCTGTCAGGGGCTTTTAGAGGTCAGATCATTAATTCATTCTTTCAATATCCATTGAGTGTCTGTTATGTACCAGACGTTGTGCAAGGTATTGGAAACCCATCACTGAACAAGATAACACACCATAATTCTAGTGGGAGATACGGGTAATTAACCAGGCAATTTCCATACAGCAGGGTTTCACAATCTCACCACAATGGATATTTTGGACTAGATGATACTTTGTTGTGAAGGTCTGTCCTGTGTATTGTAACATGTTTAGTAGCATCCACAGCCTCTACACATTAGATGCCAGTAGCAACCCTCCTCCCAGTTTTAACAATGAAAACTATGGCTAGATATTGTTAAATGTCTCCTGGGGTGAAAACTGTCCCTGTTGAGAGCCACTGCCAAGAGGTGTGCTAAGCTGGGACAGGTTTGGGGTGCCACAGGAGCAAGCAGGAGGGGTAAAGGGGTAGTCAGGAAGGCCTCCCTAGAAGTGGACAAGTGGAAGCCGAGATCCAAAAAATGAGCAGAGAATTGGCCAGGGGAAGAGGGTTAAGTGAAGCAACAAGAAACAGTGTCCCAGAAAAAGGGAATACCATATAAAAGGTCTGAAGCTGAAAGACAGTATATACTTGAAGAAAAAGATGATCAGGATTGATGGAAAACAGAACGAAGAATGGGTGGGTAGGGTAGGAATACTGAGATAGAGAATGCTGAGAGATGAGGTGTGAGAGCCAAGTAGGGCTATGTGGCAAGGCCTGCATGGGGAAGCTGGGATTTATGAGTCAAGGATAATGCTTAGTTCCTGGTGTAGACAGTTGGGTGAACCATGGTGTCACCTGCTATGCTGGGAAAGGCTAGGGAGCAGCAGGTCAGGAAGGAAGATCACGAATGCAAAGTCAGTTGTGCCTGAGGGGCGGCCATGTGGACATGCCTAGGAGGCACCAGACAAATGGGTCTTCTCCTCGGTGCACTGAGCTTTCCAATGGCTCTACTTTGAAGGCCTCCACCAAAGAAGACCCTGCCTAAGAGATTGGCGGGTGTCTCTGCTGAGCTGTTTTCTCCGGGGAGGCCTGAGTTGTTGTCATGGTAACAGCTTACCACCCTTCTATAAATGTCTTAACTCCAAACTAAGAATTCAAGGTTGGTTTTTAAAAAGTGTGGGGAGAAGGCCACAATTAGCACTCCATGAATTGTGCTGATTAAATTCACTCTAGTATCAGTGGGAAGAGTACCAAATAACACAGCAGATGATTCCCCTTAACAGTCTGACCTGCTTAAAGCATCGTTAAATTTGGTCTTTAGTAATGAGATTTAGTTTCAGATATTTTAATACTGTCATATTATTATTATTATTATTATTATTTGAAGGCTAAAGGGTTATAAGTAGTGATGGCCTCAACCTGGATGGTAGATGAAACCTTGGTTTGGGTAATTACAGGATGAAGCTCCCTGCTGCCACCAGGTGGTGGCAGATCTTACTTTTACACTCAGGCCCCCAGCTCACACACACCTGATAATTGTCGGTAGCATCCCCCAGAAGCCCACCAAAGGTGATCGCGTTGGTGATACAGCCGAGGTAGATGAATAGGATGGCAGAGATGGACTGGATGTGGAAGCCATCATAGAAGTCACTTGGGAACCAGGGCAACTTCCTCTTGATATCCAGACACAGGCCACCGAAGAACCTGCTCAAGACAGGCCCGGGGGCTGCTTTCTCACCACTAACAGCAGTGCAGGGACAGGGCTATTTACAAGAACCCGCAGAGTCTGGGACGAGGAAAGGTACTTGACCAGAGTGGATGGGGCAAAGATCTTTCCACCAGAACATTTAGGGCCAGGGATGAATTCCTGTAGGACTGAGTTTGTGGTTAGCAACCCCCACACTGGGAAAGGTGGACACAGCAGGTTTTGGAGAGGCAAAGTCTGATGGGAGTATGTCCCAGGGTAAACCTAACATTCCATGGAGAATGGAAGTCCTGGGGTCCACAGATGGTGGTCCTCCTCACATCCCTGACCATCTACAGAGTGCCTGCTCTTGGTGAATACAGGTGTGTCTAACTTTTGGTAACAGAGGCATCCCAGATTATAACACTCATTAAGAACAGATTCTAAACCTTATCACTGGTTGGTATTTGTTTTTTTGATTTTTCTATCTGCAACAGTTGAGTGGGAGTTTTAGGTTTGGAGACATTGTTTACTGGGATTGCTATTCTCATATCCCCGAGTGCAGTCCTTAGCATGGGGTAGAGTTTCTCGACCTCAATTCTGTTTTGGACTGGATACTCCTTTGCTGTAAGGGCTGTCCCATGCACTGCAGGATGTTTAGCAGCCACCAGCTAGGTGCCAGTAGCATCTCACCTCTCCAATTGTGACAAACAAAAATGTCTCTGGACATTGTCCAATCCCCTGGGCTCTGAGGTAGGGGACTAAGGAGGGCCAAAGTTGAGAACCACTGTATAAAGTCAAGGGCATTTAAAACACGACTGCGTTCTCAAGGTCATGATTTATATGTAGATATGTGGGGCCATGTCCTTTCCTAAATCTAGATCAACCTGAGTGGCTCCAAGAGCTGGAAAAGAAACCCAGGCCAAGAGATACTTTCTTTAAAAAAAGAAAAAAAGGAAAGTTTTTGAATAGGTAAATTATGTTTAAAAAAAGATACTTTTTGCATTGTGTCCCTGCAAAAGATATATATTAAGGCCCTAACGTCTATGTAACACCTATACAGATGTAATCCAGTTAAGATGAAGTCATTCGGGTGGGCCCTAATCCAATATGACTGGTGTCCTTATACAAAGAGGAAAGTGTTCTGTGAAGACAGAGACACACAGGAGGCCATGTTATAGAGAGGCAGAGCTGGGGGTGATGCAGCTGCCATCCAGGAACACCAAGGACTGCTGGCCACCACGAGAAGCCAGGAGGAGGCAGGAAGGATTCCAACCAGAGCCTCAAGGAGCATGGTAGTCCTGCCGACCCCTGCTGTGGAAATCCTGGCCTCCAGAACTGCGGGAGAGTAACCTTCTGTGGTTTCAAGCCACCTAGTTTGTGGTACTTTGTTACAGCAGACCCAGGAAACAGGCACCAAAGGATGTCTAAGAGAAAAGTTTGGGTTCTTCTCTTCTATGGGGTCTCAAATTCTCCTCTCCTGAGGCAACCCTTTTTGGGGATCCATGATGGGGCTCAAGGGCTCTGGGAGGGAAAGAAGGCGAGGGTAACTTGAGTGGGCGCTACAGGCTGTGGTTGGGAAAGGTCCCTAGAGGGCAGTTGAGGAGAGAAGTCTAAAGGACAGCAGGGTCACTGTGAGGCCTGAGGCGGGCACCTTCCTGTCCAGATAAGCTCCTCCCCGATTTCGTGCACAGCTGGCATCTCTCCATCATCCCCGCTGCTCGTTCCACTGGCCCCGCCACCGCCACCACCTCCGTTGCCTCCTCCAGCAGCTCCGCCACCTCCTCCCACAGAGCCATTCATCTGGCCCAGCTCTGCTAGGGAGAACACAGATTTCCTGGAAGAGAAGGGGCATGAGGGAGAGTGGACCCCAGAGCACCCCTCACCTCTCCAACCAAAATTATGAAATATCTTAGAAGACAGACGTAAATGCAGAAAGTGATCTAACAGTATTCACATGCAGGTCACCTAGATTTTACAAATGTTCACGTTTAGCCATATTTCCTTCTGACATAGCTTATTATTTTTATCTTTATTTTTTTGAGATGGAGTCTTGCTCTGTTGCCTAGGCTGGAGTGCAGTGGCACCTTCTCGGCTCACCGCAACTTCTGCCTCCTGAGTTCAAGCGATTCTCCTGCCTCAGCCTCCTGAGTAGCTGGGACTACAAACGCATGCCACCATGCCCGGCTAATTTTTGTATTTTTAGTAGAGACGAGGTTTCACCATTTTGGTCAGGCTGGCCTCGAACTCTTGACCTCATGATCTGCCTGTCTCAGCCTCCCAAAGTGCTGAGATTACAGGCGTGAGCCACTGCGCCTGGCCATCTTGTTATTTTTAAACTTATTTTAAAAATTGTTCTGAGATAGGGTCAAATGCTATTGCCCAGGCTGGAATACAGTGGCATGATCATAGCTCACTGCAGCCTCGACCTCCTGGGCTCAATCTATCCTCCTGCTTCGGCCAGGAGCAGGAACTACAGATGTGTGCCACCATGCCCAGCTAATTTTTTTTTTTTTTTTTTTTCAGAAACAGGATCTCACTATGTTGCCCAGGCCGGTCTCAAACTCCTGGGCTCAAGTAATCCACTCGCCTCAGCCTCCCAAAGTGTTGAGATTACAGGCATGAGCCACCGTGCTGGGCCTCAGATGTATTTTAAAGATAAATAAAATGATACCGACAGAGTTGAAGCCTCCTTTTTCTCTCCCTATCGCCCATTCTCGTACATACCTCTTGTCAGCAGAGGGCACCTTCTTGGGGGGCTCAATTCGGATATTTGGGTCCCATTCTCCAGGAGGAAGGACGATGACTTCATCTAGAAATTCATCAATTCCTGCGATCAGATCTTCCCGATTGCGGGCTTTGTAGGCCACGTCACTGAAGAGCTGGCGAGGAGAGAGGAGGGAGAAAAGAAAGGCCAGGTCTCTTTGTGACGTGCCCAGGAGCACACCACATCTAGTTTTTAAAGAAATCACTTTGAACCACATCTCCCACTGCCAACTCACTCTCCGTTTTTGGGAGGGGACCATAGCACATGGGTAAAATATGACACAACGGGACACAGCAGACACTGGGGGAAGACAGCCTGTCTTGGATCTGAAGGCCAGGTCTCCATATTCTTGCTTGCA
Source organism: Cheracebus regulus (assembly GCA_963574635.1). Taxonomy (NCBI): domain Eukaryota; kingdom Metazoa; phylum Chordata; class Mammalia; order Primates; family Pitheciidae; genus Cheracebus; species Cheracebus regulus. Next base: position 32,528 of record CAUYQU010080083.1, read on the forward strand.
GGACTGTGGTCGAGTTATTTAACCTTTCTGGTTTCAGTTTTTCACACAGCACGCACATTAGAAAACCTTTGTAGAGCCCAGTCCAAGAGCTCAGATGTTTCACTTCCAATTTTTCCTCCCAGCCCTTCACCCTTGGAGGCTCAGGCTACATTGTTCACCCTGTCTCCAGAGTGTGCTTTCTGACCTGCAGATTCCATGGGGCTATGCTCATGTTTAACCCTTTTCCCATTTAGGAAAAGAAGAGTGCAGCCCACTGCCAGTGGTCATTTAATTTTACGTGAACACACTCTTTGAGGCCAAAGCAAATCTAACTGATTTTCAATGTGAAAATGAAATATAAAAACTATTCTTGGAGTTATTTCTAAACAGAACTAACATGAAAATCATTGGAACAATCAGAATCATCTATTTTGGAAACAGTGGATTCATCAAATGAATCTTAGACCAACAACTGTTCAAGAATGATGTTACCATCACTCGTAGGAATGCTAGTTTTCTAGGATTTGATATTTTCAGTCATTGAGAATTACTGTTTTTTTGTAAATGGAAATACCACAACTAAAACCAGAACACTATAAGTAGAATGATGTCTTTTGTTTCTAAAATCAACATACTGGAGCAATGTGAAAATAATAATAAAAGTGAGACATTTTGTGGGGAAAAGTTATCTCGGGGCAAAGGCTGCAGCCACAGGTGCCGCCAGTGAGTATTTTTGGCAGAAACGAGAAGAGTTGAAGTCCTCTAGGCTCCCCATCACTCTGGGGACACAGTGACTCAGCCCTGCTTACAGGCTCTGTGTAGCCTCGGGCTCACCTCTCCAGTGTCACCTCCTTCCCTTGAAGCTCTTACACTGAGCCTACATCAAACCACCTCCATCCAGCGTCTCTGAGCCTGATCCATTCATTTCCTTTGTCTAGAATGCTTGCCTCGTAGCCTGGTGCTGGGTCTACCTTCCTCCTACTCCTGCTTAGCTTTAAAGCCCCTTCATCTGTGAAGCCCTCCTTGACCTCCTGGGCAGCTAGCACATGGTTAGTTTTGTAATTATCAATTTGTCCCTCATGCTTGATTGGTCCTCCTAAAGGACAACGACTATTCCCCGATTCTCTTCATCTTTAGCATCCTGTGTAGTGCCTGGTACACAGTAGGTGCTCCAGTGTGCTGGCTGGATAAGTTAATGAATGAAGGTGCAGTGCTTGATGCAGGAGGCATAAAATTCAGGAGTACAAGCTTCTGGTTACCACTTACATCATCTACCATGAGGGTTGCAATGGCACGGCCAATTTCATTGTAGGATTTTGCTCTCCCAGAAGGTCCCAGCAGGATAAACAGAAATCTGCAAAGATGGAGGAGGAGACAGAGAAGATAAAGGAAGAGGAGTATGAAAGTGAGAAGAAAAAATAGAAGCAGGTGAAGAGAGTTTTTTGGCCCCAAACAATATCCATTCTTAACTGTGTGTGTGCGTGTGTGTGTGTGCGCGTGTGTGTGTGAGATAGGGTCTCACTCCATCATCCAGGCTGGAGTGCAGTGGCGCAAGCTTGGCTCACTGCAACCTCCACCTCGTGGGCTCAAGTGATCCTCCCACCTCAGCCTCCTGAATAGCTGGGACTATGGGCGTGCACCACCATGCCCAGGTAATTTTTCGTATTTTTAGTAGATGCAGGGTTTCACCATGCTGCCCAGGCTGGCCTCCAATTCTTGGGCTTGAGCAATTCACCCGCCTTGGCCTCCCAAAATGCTGGGATTAGAGGCATGAGCCACTGTGCCCAGCCCATTTTAACCTTTTTACTTCCTTCTGTGGAACCCTATGTTTGCTTTGGAGGACATTTCCTCTTCCCCTCCCTTAGGCTCCCCCTTGAGCACCCTCACCTTTGTCTTGCTGCCAACGCCCACCTGACAACTTCTCTCCCAGTTGTTGCCTCCTCTTTTATGATTTTTAATAAACTCTAAAACTCTTCCCTAGTTAGAAGATATCCCTTCCCAGCAACCCCCACATTTAGAGGTGTCTCCAGGAGCACTAACAATCAACAGCACTGCTTGCTGACTGCATGGACTGCTGGCTCCCTGAGGGTGGCATGGGGACAGGTTTCAATGGCTCTTACCTGGTGGGGACAGGCACCTCTGTCACTCCTCCCAGCATGGCTGACTGGATGAGGCGCACGAACGCGATGAATGGCTGGTCTAGGAAGTCTACCTCGCCCACGAGCACGTTGGAGGCTTCTGAGTCCTTGGGGATCTTCTTCATGAATTTGTTTTTCCGCTGGACAGGGAGGGAAAATGAGATAGCCATGGAGACTCCCACCTGCTCTCACTCCCTCACTCCCCTTCAGACTGCTTTCAGGCCTAACTTGAAAAAAATTCTCCCAATGTTGCCAAGAGACTGAAAGAATAACCAAGTACTCTCCCAATTCTGCAGATAGGGAGACTGGATGTAGGTTAAGCCCAGGCACCATTAAGCTTTGTAGGTGGGAAGGAACTGGCAATGACTTGGCCCTAAGATATTCCTTGATGGATGAAAACTGTTCCACAGAGTTGTGGGCTGAGGGGTCAGAGAAGAGCTCCGGGCTTGCTGGACATCAGGCCTCACTGGATGGCCTCCTCCAGGCTGAGCAAACGGGCGTCTCAGCACTTCTACTCCAGCCACCCAGACCCTCCCTCTCCACCTTCACTTTTGGTGGCTGTAGGGAGGAAGAGGCCTGTTCTGATGGTCAAAGCAGACAGGCCTTGTTTTTCCTTTGCCACCAGCTTCCTGGCTCACAGGAATTCCTGGACCAGTCTCAAAGTCTCTGGGAGATTTCCATGCCCCCAAGTTATCCCCAGGGGACCTCCCAGGAAATTCATAACTTCTGGGATTTTCCAGTGGAGACTATCATGGTGGCCTGTCTCCAGTCCCTCTGGCTAGTGTCTCTTCAGGGGAGGAAGGTCATACAGGCAGAGCCAGTGGGGTGACGTGAGAGGTATTGGAGACAAGCCCTCCGCTCAGAGGTGTTCCCACTCTCCGTGTTTATAACTTCATTCTTCCTGAGTCATTTTTTACGCTGAAAATACCCCAGGGATGATTACTTTCGAGCTCTTCTTAGTCCTCAACATCTTAGAATGAATTCTTTTTCAGATTGCTTTCTCTCTGGGCAGCAAGGGCATGGACAGACAAGAGACAGAGATAATTTTGTCGGAAGACAGAGGGGGAGCAGCTGCGGTGGTGGCGGGGCTGAGTGCAGTCCACGGTGGCTGAAACAACAGGAAAGGGCCTGGGGGTAGAGGACAGCGCTAAAGAAAGTACCTGCAGACATCACAATTTTCCCACCAGTCTCCCCTCTGCTGGAGTCTTTCCTGTGGGCACAGACCCGTCTGTTTCTCACAGGCTCAGTGAAGACACAGGTTCCTTGTGTCTCTTCCTGTCCCTGTGGAGGGGTCAGCTGTGGGCACGGATATGGTCAATAGGTCCTGCCCTTTTACGCCCACAGCTGTTTCCTGATTTGACTTATCTGGGGGCATGATACATACTGGGCTGGGTGGCCTACCAGTACGGGCAAGGCCTGTACCCTTATAATCTTTTAAATCCAATCAGAAAAAAAAAAATTACCCTCCACAACCACCCAGGCAACCATCAGCAGCCTCAAGGATCCTAATATAATGAGAAAAAGCAGGAATTGACAGGAACACCAGAGTCCCCGAGACTCAAAAAGTCCCTTTGTCTCAGGCATGGTCAGCTGATTAATAAGCAGCATTCTTCAGGGTGGAGAGCTGGGTACCAGGACAGCCACCGTCTCCGAGCATCAGGCAGGGAGGGGATCCAGGACAGGGAAGGAGATGCTGGCTAAGCAGGAGCACCCTGGAGAATGAGGCTTCAGAAGCAGCGATGCTTCAGGGTGTCCCAACAAACCCACTTGTTTTTGTTTTGTTTTGTTTTGAGACAAGAGTCTCGCTCTGTCACCCAGGCTGGAGTGCAGTGGCATGATCTTGGCTCACTGCAACCTCCTCCTCCCAGGTTCAAGTGCTTCTCCAGCCTCAGTCTCCCAAGTAGCAGGGACTATAGGCATGTGCCATCATGTCCAGCTAATTTTTGTATTTTTGGTTGAAACAGGGGGTCTTCGTGTTGGCCAGGCTGGTCTGGAAGTCCTGGCCTCAAGTGATCCATCTGCTTCAGCCTTTCAAAATGCTGGGATTACAGATGTGAGCCATAACACCTGGCCATCAAACCAACCCACTTGTAATCCAGGAGAGAAGAGAAACTGAACCAGGGACTTGGTCCTTCCTTACACATTGTGACCTGTTTGGTAAGGAGGCCAGGGTTGTGGCATCCCAGAAATAGGAGCATGCTAGCGTTCTGACCAACCCTGGCTTGCCCATAGCCTGGACATGGGTTTGTATAACCAGGGCCCTGCTGACTCCTCTTCCTGAACCCTTGGAGTCACTGCAGTGCAATGATGCTGTCTGAATCTACTCTCTGTTCACTGGGAATCTACAGACTCAGGGCAGGCATGAAGTTTAGTTTTGTATAAACCAATGATGAAGAAAGAGCCTGCAGAGTAAATGCCTCTGGGCTTGCTCCTAAAGAGTGCCCACTGGCATAGACCACTGATGCTGCTTCTCAGTATTCGCAGCATCAAGTGTCAGCGAGGAGAACTAGACGTTGGCGCTAGGTAGTGGGTTCCAATCCCTAAATCAAGGAAGCACTGCCTGCTGAAAATGACAGCTAGTGTTATTACCACTCACACATTCATTAAAATAGGTTATGAAAAACTTTTATTAGGAAATGCTTTCTTATCACAGTTCCACTGTCTGTGTGCATGAGTAAAAGTGGTTTTCCTCTCCAAATAATGTTCCAGAATACTGATTAGTTCCTAAATTACTCCCAAATTAAGAGCTCTGGAGTTAGACTGCCTAGGTCAAATCAAAGTTCCGTCTTTCAGCTCTATAGACTTGGGTGTGTTATTTAACTGCCATAAGCCTCAGCATTCTCTCATGAGTAAAATGGGAATGAAAATAGTATCTTTGTGATTCATAGAAAATGCCTGGCACAGTGTAGCGCATGCAGTGTGGACTTTAAATGGTGGTTGATTTTGTTATTGCTTATTTTTGCCCAGGACACTGACATGAGGGGCTGGCTTTGTTTTTGCCTTCCACCAAATTTAGGGGTGCCTGGAAGGCCTGCAGGTCACCCAAGCCCCTGAAGGCTCCTGGCCAAGTTTCAGGTATCCTTTGTCATTTTTCTTGCTACTCCTGGGGAGACAGAAAAGGGGACCATGGGACTTCCTGTCCTTGAGGTGAGCAGGAGTTGGAATTGAGGGAGTCTCCTCTGGCCTTCCCCAAGAGGCACAGTCACAGGATTCTGGGGCTGTGGGACTTGGAACTGGACCTAACCTGTTTGTAGGATTCTGATCTCATCAAGGGGGTTTCAGCCCAGCTCGTGGGAGACCACAGGAAGAAGATGCACTATTGGACAGTCTAAGCAATTAACTACCACTGTTCTCCCCATAGAGAGACTCTTTTCCATCTCTCTGCCAGCCCCAACCCCTGTTCCATCTTTAAAGGTGTCTGTGGGTCACAGGGGAGATGAAGCCAGGTGTGCTGGTCTTTTCTCTTCAACAAATGCCAAGCTCAAGGACAACTGGCACCTCATTTAATCATGTTCTCTGCCCAACAGCCCAAGAGCCTGACAGAGCCAGCACCTGGGACTCAATCAGTCCCTGACTGCTGGGCTTGGCAGAGTCCCCCAGGTGGCTCAGAGTCCCCACCGGGGACCTTCCTGGAACTCTCACTCCTTTACAGGAGTGGAATTCTGCCCATAGGGGATCCCTGCTCCTGAAACCAAAGACCTCCTCCTGCCCTGGCCCTCCATTGCAGCCAAGTGCAGGGATTTTACTACCTGGTCTGTGTTTGGGGCGAGAGAAATGTCATTCATGCTTCTGCTCTGGGCATGACCTAGGAGAGAAGAAAAGAAAGATCCGTCAGGGGAAGCCAGGCTCTCACAGGTCCCTTTGCTATGGCCCCTACTCATGCCTCTCTCATGTTCATAACCAAAGCAAGCCCCTTTGCCCTTAACCCTGCAGCTCCCGTAAGCTAGCATCTTCTTTCTCGCTTTCCTTCCATCTAATGGCTTTCCTGAAAGAGGTGTCAGACTCCAGGTTCCACTGTTTCCTTCTCCCTCCTCAGTCTACCACCCTCTAGTCTCTACTCTTTGACTCCACCTTCTTGGACGTCACCAGGCTGTCTACTCTGGGTCTGGCTCTGCACCAGCCCTGGATAGGGGGAGGGACATCAGATGATTAGATGAGGTGCCATGTGTCACTAAGTTTGGAATTTGCTGGAGAGGGGAGCAGTTTCACCTCTGTCCTCCATGACCGGTGAGAGTCTTTAAAGATGGCCTGGCGATTTAGGCTGGCAGAGGGAGGGAAGGTGGCCTCCCCATGAGAACAGTGATAGTCAATTATTTGAACTGCCCAACAGTTCCTTCCTCTGTTAAGGGGGAGAAAGCCAGCTCTCTTCACCCACTAGCCCAATCCGGTGGATACCCTCAGACCTATCATGTCTTGGCTATTGGCCGTGCCACTCCTGGTGTCTGGAACGACACTCCTCTCAGCTCTCCCCCTCTCATTTCTGTCCCAGGATCCTCTCCTGCTTGGGCCTCCCGGGGCCTTGTCTTTGCTCTCATCCCCTCCAGGTGCCTCAGCCTCTCAGCTGGTCAATTACCTCCCCTCTTGTTGCTTCCAACACCCATCTGGACTGAGGATGCCCAGGATGGATCTTCAGTCTGACCCCTCTTCTGAGTTGCAGACCCCCCGGAGCAGCCCCCTCTGGCACCTCAGACACAACTCTTTACCTTCCTCAAATCACTCCCCTCACAGACACATTCCACTCAATGCCCCTCCCTCCCATCCACCAGCCCTTCAGACAGAAACCCAGGAGCAGCCTTGGACCCTCCGTCTTCCTCACCTCCTACTTCCCACCAGCCCTTCAATTCTACCTCTGTCCTTTCCTTTCCATTCTTGAATGTAGGCTCAGTCTCTGCCTTCCAATCTTGCCCCTTCTAGTTTATTCCTACTCGGACAGAAATCTGATTACGGCATGCTCCTGCTTCAACCTTCTCATTAACTTCAGAATAAAATCCGGGTTTTTTGTTTTGTTTTGGGGTTTCTTTTTTTTTTTTTTTTTTTTTTTTTTTAGACTTAGTTTCGCGCTTTTTGCCCAGGCTGGAGTGCAATGGCACGATCTGGGCTCACTGCAACCTCTACCTCCCAGGTTCAAGTGATTCTCCTGCCTCAGCCTCCCAAGTAGCTGGGACTACAGGCATGCTCCACCATACCCAGCTAATTTTGTATTTTTAATAGAGACGGGGTTTCTCCATGCTGGTCAGGCTGGTCTCGAACTCTTGACCTCAAGTGATCCGCCCACCTTGGTCTACCAAAGTGCTGGGGTTACAGGAGTGAGCCACCGTGCCCCGCTAGAATCTGGGTTCTTTTGCTGGGTGCATAAGGCTGTCTTTGCTTTGACCCTCTCTTCCCCTTAACTTCTGCACTTCCTGTAAACTGAACTGATGTTCTTTACCTCCAGCTCCTTCTCTTCCCTCCCCAAACCTGATATATGTTTCCTTTGTTTAGAATCCCCTCTTCCTCCTCCTTGCTCCTGGAAAACTTCTGTTTATGCTCCAAGGCTCAGTCAGTGTCTCCTCTTCTCTGATCCTTCCCCTGTGCCCTGTGTTCTGCATGCTGGGCCACCTCAGGGCAGGTGACCACCTTGAATATGACCTGGTTCAAACAAAGCTGTAACTATCTACTCATGCCTCTTGTCCCAGTGGTTCCCACCCCCAAGCAGTGTCGGTAAGGAGGTGACCTCATATACAATGATAACTGAGTGGAAGGTCTTCCTGAAGCCACTGTCTACCCACTGAACACTGTCACTGGGCATCCCTATGTGGAATAACCAGGCCAGGGGAGACTAAGTGGACTCAGACCATCAGGACAGACAGAGAAGACTGCAGCAAACACTTGCTGTGGCTGAGGCCATGGGCAGGGGCTGTATTGCCCCCCAAGTCACTCCTTGGGCATGGACGGGGCACAGCACTGAGCTGCACTTGTTAACATCTTGGCATTTTAGCAAAAGTACCGGAAGGAAAATAGTCCTCCGCTGCTTTTTCTTTTTCTCTTCATTTTCTAAGTTGGCTCCTTTCTTTCCTCCAGCTTGCCTGCCTGTGTATCCCTGGCAAGCTGCGTAAAAAGCCCGTCTGTGACCTCTCACCTCGAACCACCCTGCCACACCATCCATTCCCAGCAAAAAGGGGCCATGACTCTGCCCACATTTCTTCTCCATGTGGTGGTACTGCCAGCCAGTGATGGGAACGCTGCCTGACGGAACTGAAGAAAGGAGCTTGCTTTTTTTTTTTTAAATTCCGTTTCCAAGAAAGCTTTTCACCAAAAAAACAGGGGTAATGTCAGTTTGGTGAAGATGAAGATGCAGACTGCAATAGAAACACCTAGAACATGGGAGTGGGTATTGATGACCTCAGGACGTGACTGAGAGCCTCATTTTTCAGAGGAATGACGTGAATACTAAGGTAGTAAATGAGGCCCTGACAGCAGCCCGGGTTTGGAGTGAAAGTTAGGCTTCTCCTGATCCAAGCCCTGAGAATTCTGGCAGATCCTGGGCTTCGTCTCCCCGACCTGTGGCAATGTGGCCGTGTCCCAGCTGCCACAGCCGACACAAAGCTGCCGCACAGCGGCGGAGCACACACTCACACAGACGTCCATAATGGGCACTCTGTCGAATCCGCAGGTCCTCCGTGGAGTGGTGTAGACTCGGGCCAGGACCAGGGCTCCGGCCAGGACTGCGATCTGAGAGGAGAATCAGATCAGACTTGGCTTCAACAGCCTTGCTGGTGTAGCAAAGCCTCTCAGGTTAGTTCACTTTAACTAAATAAAACTGGGCTGCGAGACATGTCTCTTCCCCTTCCAGAAAGAATTTTTTCTTTCTTTTCATTTAAGCAAGTCAATAGTCTAAACAAGATTACAGGCTGGGTGCAGTGGCTCATGCCTGTAATTCCAGCACTTTGGGAGGCTGAGGCGGGCGGATCACCTGAGGTCAGGAGTTCGAGATGAGCCTGGCCAACATGGTGAAACACTGTTTCTACTAAAAATACAAAAATTAGCTGGGTTTGGTGGTGAGCACCTGTAGTCCCAGCTACTTGGGTGGCTGAGGCAGGAGAATCGCTTGAATCCAGGAGGCAGAGTGTGCAGTGAGCCAAGATTGTGCCTCTGCACTCCAGCCTGGGTGACAGTGAGACTCTGTTTCAAAAAACAAAGACAAAAACAAAACAAGATTACAGAGAGAATATCTGTACTGTTGAAAGTGAGATAGATACACAATTGATTAAATGGGTACAAGGTGTAGTAGACTGCTTGGGTTCTACCACTTACTAGCTGTGTGACCTTAGGCAAGTTACTTAAATTCTCTGTGCCTCAGATGTCTCATCTGTAAAATGGGGACAAGAACTGTACCTAAACACCACAGTGTTTTTGTGAGGATGAAGTGACTTAAAACAGGAAGAGCACTCAGAATAGTGCCCAGAACGTGGTAAGTGCTGAATACATATCTATTGTTATGTTAAACACTTACCATTGTTTATTGGGGGATGTTTTGAGACGAGGTCTTGCTCTCTCATCCAGGCTGGAGTGCTATGGCATGATCTCACTCACTGCAACCTCTGTCTCCTGAGTTCAAGCAATCCTCCCACCTCAGCCTCCCGATTAGCTGAGACTACAGGTGTGTGGCACCACGCCTGGCTAATTTTTTGCAGAGGCAGGGTTTATGCCATGAGGTTTTGTAGCGATGGGGTTAAACCACAGGGTTTATATATTTCTTGTAGAGATTGGGTGTATGTCATGTTGCCCAGGCTGGTCGCAAACTCCTGAGCTCAAGCAATCTGCCCACCTTGAACTCTCAAAGTGCTGGGATTACAGGTGTGGCCCAGGCCACTTCCCATTTTTAAGTAATTCAAAGAGGTTCCTCAGTGTTTTTTGTTTTTTGTTTTGTTTTTTAATGGGGTTTCACCATGATGGCCAGACTGGTCTTGAACTCCTGACCTCAGGTGATCCACCCACCTCGGCCTCCCAAAGTGCTAGGATTACAGGTGTGAGCCACTGCGCCTGGCCTCCTCAGTGTTTTTAATTTAGCAACTTAGCTCTGGTTACTGTGTTTGTCTGACAGATGCAGCTGGGCTAATGTCGCTGGGCATCTAGACTCAAATAGGATAGTGGAGTGTTGAATATTTGAGATGTGTGCATGGAACAATCCACCCTCTCTGAATGGTCCCAGGTCCTGTTAATCAGAGTGACATCAGCCACCCGGTCTACAAGCCCTGGCACTCTTGAGATAAGCCCAGCCCCTTCTATCACCCTGTTGTGTTCCATTTTCTGCTGAGGCTTTTGATCTCTCCAGGGGGTTTGATGTGAAACTTTTGGGTCCTTTGCATAAGCAAGCCATCTCTACCTGCATTTCCCAATGCTGTGTAACATGGGAATCTCCTGGGGTATGTTCTAACCTCTCTCTCTTTTCCCAGGCCATACCCTAGACCAATTGACTCCAACTCTCCAGGATGGGGCCAAGGCATTATTAGGACACGTCTCAAGCCCCAAAGTGATTTACAATGTGCAGCCCTGGCTGAGAACCAACTCTCTCCCTAGAAAGTGTTCTTCTCTGGTGGTGGGAACAACATGGGAGTGTGGCTGGGATCCCTGCAGGCCTGCCAGAGAAGGAGGCTGAGGAATCCCCCAAACATCACAATTTCTCCAGAAACTCCCAGCCCCTAAAGTGGGCTCACCTGGATACCAGGGCCTGATACTTGGCCCTGCATGTCCCATGCCTACCGGCGTGAGGCCCAACTCACTTGTGGTGGAGACTGACTTCCCAATGTCGACTAAGGAGCGGTGGATGGGCTTCTTGGTTTGGTGACGGTGCCTCCTCAGGAGGACGTAACTGACCCTCTCCCGGAGCTCTGGCCGCAGGAGACCATCCTCAATCTGCTTCTCAATGACATCATCTGCATGGAAAACAAACACTTCGTCCCTGTGGACAGAGCAGCCCCAGGGTGTGGGCGTCTTCAGTTTCATGTGTTGTGAGTGGATTAAATGTGAGCTGGAGGTGTCAGCGGGTGTGTGGAAATACTTCTGGCTTTGCCACGAACTGTGGAAAACTGGGCACATCACCAACTCTTGGCCTCCTGTTCAAGGGCACATGCATGTCTGTGTGTTTGTGTGTGTGTGTGTATGTGTGCGTGCGCACGCACACGTGCTTGCATGTGTGTATACGTATGTAAGACTCTGCTCTGTCAATGTTCTTATGAAAAGTGAAATAAACAGTACATTTGAAACTGCCCCAGGAAGCATAAGGGTATTGTGTTTAATGGTTTTAGTCCTAAAATGAATTCTTTTTAGAAAAGTATTTTGGGTAAAATACTTCTGGAAAAATCCAATGTGCTGGAACAAAACTAACAAAAATTTTTAGGGGTGTTAAGGCAAGCTACCTCCTCCCTTTGACACACCACTAAATGATAGCTAATTTCTTAAAGATGAATAATGACCCATTTTACCCTCAAAAGAAACTGGTTGTCATGGCAAGAGCTGTCTCTGACCATGCCAAGAGGCCCTCTTCCCTTTTGCTACATTTCTGGATAGCATTTTGGAGGATGGTCTTTTCCTCTCTGCTGGAGGTCTGTGTGGAACTGAAACTTGAGGCGGCTTTGATCCTGCCCCGGGAGCAACAGAGTCAAAACTGGTCTCTGCAGAATCAGGTGTCAGAGATGGGCCAGTCACACAGGCTCCAGGGTAGGCATGAGGTCAGGGGAGCTGTCCTGGTTTGCAAGGGACCACAGGAGAGATGCACACAGTGGCCCCTGCCTTACCTATGATCTGTGGTAAGGAGCCGCTGTCCAAATCCAGCAGCACTGTCCCCGTCTGCAGGCAGGTACGGAGCTCGAAGAGGCTGTGCAGGGAAAGTGTGGACACGTGGGGCTTGCTCCAGCGTTCACCGCCTTCCTCTACCTTTTCTTCAAACTTTATCCACCTGGAAGGGTAAGGATGGGGCTCAGTGTGACCAGGGCCCTCAGGAGGAGGCCCCACCTGGGTCTCCCCAAGAGAGTGGTATCATGTGGGGTCATGCTATGTATGTGGTTATGGTGTTGGTCCTAGATTCACAGGGAGAGGATCTCTTGAGGATGCCCTCATTTGTCCCCCACTTCTGATGCTGTCATGTTAAGGACAAAGTCGACTATACAAGGTCATGAGGGATCATCTGGGAATGATGAAATGTTCTAAAATTGGATTATGGGGATGGTTGCATAATTCCATACATTTACTAAAAATCATTTACCAGTACACTTACAAAGAGAGAATTTTAAGTTATTCTAGAACAATAAAGCTGTTTTTTGTTTTTTTTTTTAAAAAAGCCTCAACGGGAACCTGATTACCCTGGGCTGTTCACACATTTCACACATGACTGTTTAGTGTGGTTTGCCGGGAGCAGAAAAAATGTCCCCTGAGGAAAAATATTTCTCTCTTGCGTTCCCCTGCAAGGTCTGAGGTTTCCATGCTTTTCACTCTTTTCCCTCTGAAAGTTCATGTAAAAATCCACAGGCCATCTGGAGAAGGAAAGAAATTAAACCAACAATGTATAGGAATCTGTCCTTTCTAGGAGCCATGGAATCATAGGCTGGGGTGGAGGTGTGCAAGTAGAAAGGACTCAGACTGTGCCAGGGGAGCAAGAAGTCCTGGCTGGAGACCTTAGTTCCCCTTTGTAAGATGTCAACCAACCACAAATGCCTGAGTAGCTCCAATCTATTACAACTGAAATCCCAAGGGAGGACTTTTGGACGATGACTATTTGATTCTAAAGATTCTCTTAAAAAAGCAAATGTATCAGCATGGTTGAGGAAAGTTGAAAAATGAAGAGAAATGGGGATGGCTTCGCATGTATAAAAACTTGCGGAAAAGCTTCAATAATTAAAGCAGTGTGATTGCAGGCCAGATATAGACAAGAGATCAATGGCACAGCAGTCCAGAATCAGACCTGTATATCCACAGGAATTCAGGTTTTTTGTTGTTGTTTTTTTGAGACAGAGTCTCACCCAAGTTGGAGTGCAGTGGCACGATTTCAGCTCACTGCAACCTTGATCACCTGGGCTTAGGCAATCTACCCACCTCAGCCTCCCAAGTAGCTGGAAATACATGCACGTGCCATCATGTCTGGCTAATTTTTGTATTTTTTGTAGAGACAGGATTTCTTCACGTCGCCCAGGCTGGTCTTGAGTGATCAGCCCACCTTGGCTTCCCAAAATGCTAGGATTACAGGAATGAATCACCACACCCAGTCACGGAATTTGGGTTTTGATGAAGGAGTTGTTTAAAACATAACCAACCTAAAAACAGAAAGTTAAATCTCTACTTTTCACCAAACACAATACTAAATTCTTCATGGATTAAAGTCTAAACATAAAAATAAATCTATAAGCAAAAATGCAAATGTACTAGAAGAGAGTATAAGAGAGTATTCTTATATTCTTGGAGAATATTGTGGAGAAAGACTTCCTAAACAAGATATAAAACCATAAAGAAAAAAAATGGACAGATTTGATTACCCAAAACTAAAATAAATGAAAATCTCTATATAGTAAAATAACATATAAATCAAGTTCAAAGAAAAGTAATATACTGAGAAAAATATCTGCAACACAAGAAAGCATCAAAAGACTACTATCTATAATACAACAATGCTCCTTTGAATTCATAAGATTATCCAATTAACCCAAATTATCCAATAGAAAGTAAACAATTCTGAGAAGAAATGAAGATGGCCAATACACATGTGAAAATATGCTCAACTTTACCAGTAATCACGAACTTTTAAATTTCTACAAATGAAATAACATTCTTCATTTCTTATACTGGCATCAGTTAAAAAGATTGACAACTTCCTGAATCAGCGAAAACGTGGCATGTGGCCTCTCATCTACTGCAGGTGTAATGACACAGCCTTCCTGGTGTGGGCAGCCTCTTTCAACATTCAGTGTGCATGCCATTTCTAGGAAACGATCACAGGAATATAATTACACTGCCACACCCTGTAATATGTGTACGAGAATGCTCAATGAAGCTTTGTCTGTTAGGCTGAAAAACTGTAAATGACCAGGTTTTCAGTAGAAGTATGATTATATCAATTCTGTATGTTCATGCTGTGGAATATCTCCCAGAGATAAATGAAAAATATGAGGGTGAACTTACATACTGACAGGATGGACACTACCATCCCATTTTATAAAAAAGCAAAACACACTTGTGTGTGTGCACACACGTGTCTGGAGAAAGCAAAAGTTTTGGAGGGATCCATGTCAAATGGTAAACAATGATTAAGCAGAGGAGTAGGATTGTTGTTGAGGTGAGATTTAAGACTTTCACTCTATTGAAACTAATTAGTGTAGCAAGAGCGCAGTCTGTTAGGCTGGGTGAGGTGGCTCACGCCTGTGATTCTAACACTTTGGGAGGTCCAGGTGGGTGGATTGCCTGCGTTCAGGAGTTTGAGACCAGCCTGGGCAACATGGTGAAACCCTGACCCTACCAAAAAATACAAAAAAATTAGCTGGGCATGGTGGCACACAGCTGTGGTCCCAGAGTCTTGGGAGGCTGAGGTGGGAGGATCACTTGAGCCTGGAAGGCAGAGGTTGCAGCAAGCCAAGATTGCACCACTGCACTCCAGCCTGGGTGACAGAGTAAGACTCTGCCTAAATTTTTTTTTTTTTAAAGAGTGCAGTCTATGAAGCAACACTATCAGGTTTTGAATATCAGCTTTATCATTTACTAGCTGAGAATCTCGGGTAAGTTACTTAAACTCTCATCACCTTTGATTTCTTCAGTAATAATAATAGTGTACAGGAATTAGAGCAGTGCCTAGCACATAAGATATACTCTGCTAATGTTAGCTATTAAGTTAAAAATAAAAATAAAGATTGTGATTTTAGGAAGAATAAAAAAGAAGAAAGTAAAGTCGTTCGAAGCTCCTCCAAGCAGGAGGGGTTGATATTTTGGTGACTGCCATTCTAGATCTCCCTGTGCATACGTGCACACATGCCTGTGCTTGCATTAACTTTACATTAATGGCACCATAAGGACCTTAAGGGCATAATATCTAATGGACATCTTTTCATGTCTATTAGTATTAACATCATTCTGAAGTCTCTCTAGTATTCCACTGTCTGAACATACCATAATTGATATGAACAGTTCTCAATTGGTGGACATTTAGATTATTTCTAATTATTCTTTATTATCAATTAAGGCTGTCCTGAACATCCTTGGTCCCTGCTCAACAATTTTTTTAGGATAAACTCTCAGAAGTGAAATTGCTATGTCTGCACGTTTTTACATTTATAACAAACGTTACCAAACTGTTTTCCAGAAAGCTTGTGTCACTGACCACTGCTACCAATGAGATATTCCATTTCCCTAAAGTCTCCCAGACTCTGGTATTTTCATTCTTCTTCACCTTTGTTCATTTGGTGATTGAAAAATTATCTCACATTTGCATTTTTCTGATTGCAAGTGAGATTGAACATCTTTTCCTTTGTCAGATTTCCTCTTCATGTAACTGTATATTTTGCATTATCGATGTTCAACATCCTCATCCCATACATTTATTTGAGACAAGTTAACCAGGCACCTGATGGGACCCTGGGGGATCAGACAGACACAGGATGGGGAGGTTTAACTAGAGAAGGACTGGGAGGTAAAGAACTAAAACATGGGGGCTGGAGCCAGAGACCAGGCCGAAAAGTCTTAGCTGACCTTTTCGTGGGGAAATATGTTTGGGAAACATCATTTAAATTATGGCAGATCCAAGACTATGTGATATCGAGAGTAAGATGTTTCTAAAAGGTATATTAACATAAGAGTTTACAAGGAATAGACCAAAGGATAAGTCCAAATTTTTTGTGTGTTTGTGTTTGAGATAGAGTTTCACTCTCATCACCCAGGTTGGAATGCAATGGTACGATCCTCGCTCACCGCAACCTCTGCCTCCTGGGTTCAAGTGATTCTCCTGTCTCAGCCTCCTGAGTAGCTGGGATTACAGGCAGGCACCTGCTACCAGACCCGGTTAATTGTGTGTTTGTGTGTGTGTGTGTGTGTGTGTATTTTTAGTAGAGACGGGGTTTCACCATGTTGGTCAGGCTGGTCTTGAACTCCTGATCTCAGGTGATCCACCCGCCTCGGCCTCTCAAAGTGCTGGGATTACAGACGTGAGCCACTGTGCCAGCCAGTCCAAATGTTTTAGTTGAGAGGATACTTAACCTTTCTCGGTGAGGACTGACTTCCTATTCAGATTGCTTTTTTTTGCTCAAAAATAATCCGCAAGATAAACTGAATTGTCACCCTGCTCCTAAAGACTCTTTTGCTACTCCATGGCCTTACCCCATCCACCTAAAGATGTGATGTGGCCCATGCACGGGCCAGTTGAGTGAGTTGCTCTCTTCACTGTCTCACAAACATCCAAGGCCGGATATTCTCAGGTAGCTCTCTCCCCTGACATCCCATTCTTCAGTCTTCTGCCCATACAAATGTAACTCCACCTGAAGGAGTGATAAGAGCATGCTTCCTCTTTGAAACATCCTCTACTAACTCCAGATAGCAGGTAGCAAAGACAAGCAGTCCTCTCCACCTCTCAGGACTTCAACTATTTGTACTGTGTTAGGCACACACCAAACATTAACCTCACACACACACACAGACAAGGGCACTAACCCACATGAGAACAGCCTGCAGAAACACTAAATTACTTGTCTCCAGGTTTAAGCCAATGCCAGAACTACACTCTGCTACCAGAATCCAGAGAATTTAAGAAATTCCAGAATACAAGACCACTTAACTAGGGACACCTCTCTAGTCCGCTCTATAACTATTTTGGGAATCCAGATGTTGAACCATTAAGCCTGCCACATGGAACTTAATTTTGTGTTTTTAATGGCTATAGCTAGAAATTTAGCTCACTTTCACCTTGAATGGAACAAGGAAACATGGAGGACCAAAGATCCATAGCAGTGGTTTTCAACCTTGGCTGTCCATTAGAATAACTTGGAGAGATTTATAAAAATACCAATGCTCCCAGGTTATTTGACTGCACCTGAGCCTCTGCTCTGTAGGCACATAGGACAGTGTGACTAAGGAATAGTTCAACTTTTTTTTGTTTTTTGAGATGGAGTCTTGCCCTGTCACCCAGGCTGGAGTGTAGTGGTGTGATCTTGGCTCACTGCAACCTCCGCCTCCCAGGTTCAAGTGGTTCTCCTGTCTCAGCCTCCTGAGTAGCTGGGATTACAGGCACGTGCCACCACACCTGACTAATTTTTGTATTTTTAATAGAGACGAGGTTTCATTATATTGGCCAGGCTGGTCTGGAACTCCTGACCTTGTGATCCGCCCTCCTCGGCCTCTCAAAGTGCTGAGATTACAGGTGTGAGCCACTGTGCCCAACTGGGACAGTTCAACTTATATGGAGTCTCAACGCAGGCAAACGTAGCTCATGTGGGTCTGATTCTCATTATACAAAGGGACATGGCCTCTTTCCCTTAGAATGGCTCCAAGAACACCAGCTGAAAGGGTCGCCTTTCTAGCACAATCAAGCTATGCTTTATTTTCTCTGATTTTATAACTGAAGTCCACTTACAGTATATACTACTACACCAGTGTGTCTCAAACTCTAATGTGCATGGGGATCTTGTCAAAATGCAGATCCTCATTCAGCAGGTCTGTAATGAAATCAAAAATTCTACATTTCTAATAAGCTCCTAGATGTGCTCATGCTGCCGGTCTGCAGATCACCTCTGACATCATGTAGAATGTCCTATTTTCCTCTCTGTTTTTCACTGCCCAATGAGAGTGCCCCTTCATCCGCAAAGCCTCTGCCAGTTATTCTGCTTATTTCTCCTATACCACCCTAGGATGGTTCTCAAACTGAAGCATGCATTAGAATTACATGCTTTTAGGAACACACTTTAGGAACCACTGTTCTAGAACAGTGATTCTTAAGCTTGGTTGCATACAGGAATACCCTAGATGCCTTTAAAATCTTCATGTCTCAGTCATATCCTAGACCAGTTGACACCAGAATAAAAACGGGTGGGATCCAGGCAACCCTGTGCTCCAGACTATTCTAGGTAAAGTTTCTAACTTCTCAGGCTCAGAGCCTAAAATAATTAATTAATTAATCCAGGCTCAGTACCTAAATTAATAATTAATTGTAGTCAATCTTGTTTTATGATTGCTTTGGTATATAACAAATGCCAAATATACATTAAGCTTCTTGAGGACAGGTGCCATTGCTTCCTCTCTGGTGTCCCCTTATGGTCTCCTGGCCAGATCAACCTCATTAAATGCTTGCTCCCTCCTGCTTGAGGGTAGCAAGACCTCACTGATCACTTTGGGTGAGATCTCCCTATGAGGAAATGACTAGGGGAAAAAAAGCTTGAAGCTCATTTTGTTTAAGTATATTTTAAAATACTCAGAAGCAGGGCATGGTGGCTCACACTTGTAATCCCAGTGCTTTGGGAGGCTGAGGTGGAAGGATTGCTTGACACCTGCCTGGGCAACAAAGCAAGACTCCATTATACAAAAAATAAAATAATTAGCCAGGTGTGGTGGCATATGCCTGCAGTCCCAGCTACTCAGGAGGCTAAGGTAGGAGGATTAAGTCCGGGAGTTTGAGGCTGCAGTGAGCTGTGATTGCGCCACTGCATTGAAGCTTAAGTGACAGAGCAAGACCCTGTCTTTAAAAAGAAAGAGGCCTTATCTTTTAGAGACATACTGAAATATTTACAGATAGAATGATGTGGC
Organism: Cheracebus regulus; assembly: GCA_963574635.1. Classification (NCBI taxonomy): domain Eukaryota; kingdom Metazoa; phylum Chordata; class Mammalia; order Primates; family Pitheciidae; genus Cheracebus; species Cheracebus regulus. The sequence continues at coordinate 51,391 of CAUYQU010080083.1, forward strand.
GTCTGGGATTTGTGTCAACACGATCTAACGTGTGTGTCTGGGCTATAGGTGCGGGATAGAGGAACAAGATTTGCTATGAGTTAGCTGGTAACTGTTGAATCCGGGTGATGGGCTGGTGAGGGTTCATTCCACTATATACTACTTTTGCATAAATTTGAATTTTCCAGAATCAAATGCTTAAACATTTTCCAGAATGAATAAAGGAATGGCCTCTGTAAAAGCCCTCTGGTCAAAGCCAGGTTTAAAAACTTGTGGAAGCCTGATAAAAAGGTTATCGTGTGTAATCCCAAACGACTCATGGCAAAGTTAACTTTATACCATGGTTAGCTTCAAAAAGTGGGAATTAGAATTGGAGAAGCAGGTCAAGTGGAAAGAAAATCTCCACGTTCTCCTTCATTACCCAGCAAAGCTTTAACTTTTAGGGATTTTGACCAAGCCAGGATGTAGACTCCCAACTCTGTGCATGCTGGGGTAGGTGCCAGGTGCCCCTCCTGACTGGAATGGAGCTAAAAGGAACCTCAAAATGTCACATGTCACAGAAAGCAGATCTCTGTCACACAAATCAGCGCCAGAACTGAGGCCTTTTCTGTGCCTAGTAACTCGGTCAGAGATATGATTAGAGGACACTACTGTTCAGTTAATAACAAGAGCAGGAGAAAGCATCATGGGGCTAGCTACCAGGTGCAGCCGAGGCTTCCAATGCTCAAACCACAGGACAGGAGAAGAGGAGGTTCTCCTTCAAGTAGGATCTAGAAAGGGCTGAAAACTGAGACCTGAATTCTAGTTCTCTCCTCAGACGGAAACTTAAATAACTCCCACTGATCTTGCTGGGGCAGGGTAAGTATCAGCAGTTTTCAATGGCTGCATTAGGATCATCTGGGAGCTTTTTACAAATTCTAAAACCCAGGCTGAATCTCAGACTAATTACATCAAAATCTCAGGGGACTGAGAATCAGATGTCAATATTTTTGTGCTTTCTTTGTTTTAAATGTATCAGAACTCTTGAGCCAAGATGTCAATATTTTAAAAGGAAGACACAGATGCTTGATATGATAAAACAACAGGCTGCCCATTATTGTGTGGTTAGATCAGAATAAATCTGGAGGATATATAGAAACACTGTGATTGAACAGAAGCTTCTGTCTATACTTATTTTGAATATCGTCATAATTAAATTGTGTCCTGGTTCATTTGTTTGCAAAATTCCCCTTAGGACATTCTAAAGATGTTTTTAAAAGTGTAATCTTCCATCATATGCAACCTTTCATGCTAAGGCTACGTTGCCTCTAAACATTTATTTTAAGAATTATATTTGTGTGAATTTGTTTCTTACATGAAGTTAAGTTTACTCAGCTAAAATCTGTAAAGTATATATTCACACTGTGGTGACTCTATGTGGCCTCACTGACTTTATTCTGTAACTCTCCCACGCCACCCTGTTACCCAAAAGCTTAACTTCCGTGTATTAGTTACCAAGCATCAAGACATGTTTGTGCTTTCTGCCTAAGGCCTGTCTGTAATACATTTTGTGACTCTAACAAATTTATTTCTTGAAAGTAAGAAATGTAAGTTTTTCTTCATTATCCAGCAAAGCTTTTTAACTTCATATGGGTCATATCAGGACACTGAATTCTCCAACAGAAACTGAAGACCAGTATTAATTCACTTACAAGCCCATTATGAATTTTCCTAGAGATGTCAGAAGAATCATCAGATGCTCCCGTGCTTCAGTCTTTGACAGAGACACCAAGAAATGATCTGTGGGAGGAAGGTTTTTCAAAAGGGGAACACCTGAGGCTAGGCCTGGTGGCTCACACCTGTGAACACTTTGGGAGGCTGAGGCGGGCAGATCCGCTGAGGTCAGGAGTTTTGGGACCAGCCTGACCAACACGGTGAAACCCCTTCTCTACTAAAAATACAAAGATTAGCTGGGCGTGGTTGCACATGCCTTTAATCCCAGCTACTCAGGTGGCTGAGGAAGGAGAATCACTTGAGCCCAGGAGGTGGAGGTTGCGATGAGCCCAGATTGTGCCACTGCACTATAGCCTGGGCAACAGAGCAAGAATCCGTCTCAAAAAAATGGGGGGAACACCAAAGCACATTTTGGCCCATTCTTACAATTTATTTGTCGAATTCACGCTACATAAAATCACATGCGTGGAAATAGGTATGTGAGATAGTACAAGTTTTTTCTACAACTGATTAAGACTTTGCATCCGGTATATATGTTTAGAAACCAAATTTGGCAGTAAATTTGAAAGATTATAAAGTAGAGAGAGATCCAAGATGGCCGATTAGCAACAGCTCAGGAATGTAGCTCCCAGTGAAAGCGCAGAGAACGAGTGGACGCCGCACTTTCCGACCAATTTTTGTAGCCCACAGACCGGGAGATTCCCGGCAGAGGAGCCACAC